>JAPYKE020000228.1:0-198765 GCA_028554795.2 Sinohyriopsis cumingii
TTGTTGATGATGAAGACTTGTTTTTCAAGCTGACTGGATATACGAGAATTTTACTGTTCATACATTTATCCTGTATAGTGATGTCGGAAGGACAGTGATTCAGCACCCAGACAAACTTTACATTGCTTTTATTTTGGTCTGAAATGGGATCAAGATCTAGGGCAAAATTTGGTTATGGAAACAAATCTTTACACAGAACAGAAGCACCTACACTCTGTACCAAAATGGAAACCAATTAATATAGATTTATGTTTTTGCATGAGTGTAGTCTTATCCATTAATGGCAATTTTAGGCCAAAAAGAAATGTATTTTCAAGAATGATTTAAATAACATTGTGTCCCATGTTCAAGACTAATTTCAATACCGTTATGTTGCATGATCATTTCAATCAGATATAGAACTGCTTTCATTTTATACATTTTTCAATTTTAAATCATGTGCAGTAATGCAGTAATTCACCTTCTTCAAGCAGTTAATTTTTTAAAATATAAATATATGTGCATAATATTATGAAATGTTACTGCATTCCTGGAAATGGACCAAGATAAACCCCAAAAATCTGACATTTTTTGATTAGAAATTAATATTGAATAAAAATACTGAAACATAATGAACATCTTTGCTGACTTTCCAGTAATGATCTGTTCTGCTTGCTCTCCAATTCTCATGAAAATAAATATATTTTTTTTGTTATTTTTTCACCATCTTAAATAGTTTGAATTTCTTTACATTTCATACTCTTACATATAGGGGGTTACATGAATATTTCACATAGGAATATTGCATCAAAAGTTAAAAATAACAAAATATTTTTTAGTTTACTTTCGCTGAAGGTTTTACATCTGAAAATCTTTTTCCATGATAAAATATGACTTTTTAGAAAATTCTTGCTTTTAAAATGGCATGTAACTTTGAAAAATTATTTTAATACTTATCCTGTAAGGCCAGATTGACCAATGTAACTGCATTCTCTCATGCTAATGCACTACTGACTGAAAAATGTCCAACTTAAAAGGTTGCTTTTTTGCTCGGGATAATTCTTGATCATTAGTAAATTCCTACTCATAGCATAAATATCTTAAGAATTTGAAATCTTTGGCAGTATCACACTGCCTTCATCAGCAACTAATGTTGATCATGTGACTCCTCATATCATGTGACCATTATGTCATGTGATCAACATCAGTCGCTGATGAAGGCAGTGTGATATTACCAGTTTTGATTTCTTAAGTTATTAAGAGTGCATACAGTTCATTGATTGTTGAAAAATTCATTACCAGTCTTTCATAATGAGAATCTATTCTTTGCTTTTCTAAGCAGATATTCCTTGGATAAAAGTGAAAAATTTATGAAGTGTCACTATGATTACCTGTTGTTGTATTTTAAAGAGTCCAAAATGTTATTTCATTTTCATTAGAAAGAGATGAAGATGTTCCAGTTGCCCCTAACACCATATAACAGCAACATGTGTGATATAAAAAGTACTTGTGTAAATCTTTGTTTAGTTTATATCATCATGCAACAAGTTCTTAATTTATATCATCATGCAACAAGTTCTTACAACTTGTAAACTAAGCAAAGGTTTTTCATTACTTTCTTTTGTTCTAGATGCTTTCCTACACCAGATCCATTCTGCCACCCAGAAGTTGAAAAATATGGAGAGGAGGGTCCATGAATTAATGGAAAGTAAGGTGTACAAAACAATGGACACCATCCGCAACTTCTACCTCTTTGATTATGAGGAAGCCATCTCAAAATCTTGGGTAGAACATTCAGAATTTTTTATATTATTTTATATGCCCACCAAAGGTGGAGATTATTCTGTTAGGGTTTTATCCAGCTGTCCATTTGTCAAATTGTCAGTAGTCAAGGTCACACTAACTGCAAGAAGAAAATAGTTCCTGCATAATAACTTTAGTTTTGCATCAGATATCTAGACTAAACATATTTTGGGATGTTTTGTTTGTGAAGTAAGATAGAAGCCTGTGCAAATTTTGGTATAAGCTCAAGGTCACTGGTTGTAAAATTATAAATGGTTTCATTAAAAAATTCAGGTCTAGCCATGTACGTCATATGGTGGTTTGTATATTGCTTACACCTTGGGTAGAAAAGAATACTGTTGATTCATGGGTCAAGGTCAATGTGACAGAAAGAAGAAAAGTGGCATTTGTGTATTAATAACTTTGTTCTAAAACATATCTTGATTAAAGTTTGTGGAGGGTTCACAATTACTGTGAGGAAGAGGCCTATTGATTTTAGGGTCAAAAGGTTAAAGGTCGGAGTAATTGTGACTCAATGTAAAATGTTTCTTTGCACAGTAATTTTTGTACAAGAGTAAGTCCCTTGACCAAGATTTGTCAATAGCTTGTGGTTAAGGCAAGAAAATATCAGTTTTGGGATCAAAAGGTCAGTGATCAAGGCCATTGTAAGTCTAATTAGAATATATTGATTTCTTCATAGTATGCATAGTTCAAGACTGCTTACCTTGACTTTGTACATTTTTGCATTTTCATATTTCTATGATGTATCAGAAAGAAAAAACTACAGAAGTATTAATGTCATATACATCTTCACAGAAAACCATTTTGTACAATAGTATTACTGTTTGTAAGATTAATGAAGATTAATGAAAGTTCAGGAATGGAGTCCAATTCAGTGCAAAAGTTGTATTGTTAGGAAAGGGTGAAATAAACTTATGTATTTACCACATATAAAAGTTGTTAGATTAATGGGAGTGTCATCAAAGAAGATAATGAAGATGTAGAAGACTGTATTTACAGAATAGTATGTTTTGTTATTTTATAGCCACCATTGACATTTCGAGACCAGATGCTGAGGAGTTCCAAGACACGGGCAGCCGTGCTTCAGGAATATGTAGAGACTGTGATGGAAGGTTTGCAGTCAGTTGCCAACATTCTGGCAGTCAGAAAGGTGAGTCTCTAAGCATGATTATTACACCATTGCTATTTAGATGGTATTCTATATGTTCTTTTGTCTTCGTTTCTTGACCAGGTCCTACTTTTTAAAGTGTAAATATTTTATTGCAAAGTTTCATACACTTATTTTTTTATTATATTACTAACATTATATCAGACCTATCTTTTTAATGGTTAATTCACTTTAACATTTAAGAATTTTATATAAGGCCAATGTTATGAAAGTTTTATGCCATGACAGGTATTAAGGATGATTTTCTGCTGTGAAAGACAGACCAGTACCAGATCAAAGCATTAGTTGAAGCATTTTGCTTAATACATTTCATGAAGATTTATCTGTAATGTACATTTATATGATATTACATACATCAGTAATGTACATTTATGTGATATTACATACATCTGTAAAGTACATTTATATGATATATACATAGATCTATGATGTACATTGATACCCCGCTATAATGCGATAATTGGGATCTGAAAAATTGGATTGCATTAATAGTGGGGTTGCGTCAATGTGGGGTTTTACAGTATTTTACTTTTTTCAAAGAACAACTCATTGGCACATATATGTGTATTCATATCTAATGTATATGATGATTAGGGTATCAACACCATTTACTATCGTGCCATCATGGCATGCAGTTCATCCATAATGCATGTAATTCTATTGAAAAATTGCACACAGATTTACAATAGTCAATAATTTTGTCCCAGGTCATTCTGTCTGAATTCAACGTCTAATGTATAGCATGAACAGAGTATTATCACCGTTTATTTGCCATCTGATAATGTACCATCAAGGCTTGCAATTAATCCATAATAAATGTATTTCCATTGTAAAAATTGCATACATATTTAAACTATTCGATAATTTTGTCAAACATTATTATGTGTCTGAATTCAGTGGGAAAAATTAACAGCAAAATTAGGTTAAGAAAGACAAAGCACATGTATGGTTCATTACATTCCAGGGTCTATGAACAGTATCTGTGCAAATTTCTACTGCTAAGATTTTCTCATTTGCATTTCCGTGTACATCTATCCATTGTAAATTTCCAATAATTAACGCTTCTGTGCCTATTTGTTTGAACGACTACAGCAAGAATAATTAACAATCAACACATGCTTTCAGCGTGCATATAACGTTTACTTCAGATTTTGTGAATATCGAAAGAAACGTGTGAAAACTACTAAACTAACCATTGTGCAAAGTGCAGAGAATGACTTGGGTTGTGAACGTGCTTTTCCATAATGGTAAAATATTTTTACAAAAAATAAAAAATTATTAATGAGTTCATAAACAAACACCATACACATGTAAAACCAGACGACAAAGTGCATTAGGCCTGCAATGGTCATGAGTCACTTTTATAAAAAAATTTAAGCTGAATGCATGTACAATTTCATACCCTTTCAATTTCCAATAAAGCAGATATTATTTACTGGTCAACTGATTGCGTCTAATAACACCGCCAAGCCCAGCAAACTTGCTGGCAGCTTTCGTTTTTTGATGTTTATTAAATTGTGAGAATCTTTTATCAACCACCACATTGTCTGCTGCTTTGTTGTCTGCTGCTTTGTTATATATACAGTTAAAGAAGAAACACATGTTGGCTATTGTTTGAGCAACAATTGTATCCATAATTAATTGAAGACAATCACAAAGACAACTTACTGGCTTTACTCATGGATCAGTAATAAGTATCATTTCTGATAATGTTTATTTTGACATAGCACTTCAAGAACCTGGTGAAATTGTTAAATTTCAGAAGCTATACCATGATTGTATTATATTAAAATTCATACATAAAATCTTCCCCAAAATGGTGATAAACGTTTTACATGCTATTTCTTGTAATTAAAAAAAAATAATTTCTGGTACAAGAAAAATACATGTACTTGTATTTAAAATTTCAGAAACCACGCCATGATAGTATTATATTTGAATTCATACATGATCTCTTCCCCAAAATGATAATACATTTCTTATACACTATTTCAGGTACTTTGAACAAAAAATATTTTTTCATGTGTGAATGAATATACAAACTTTTGGGAGCCACGCCATAACCACATTATATCCGAATTTGTGTTATTGCAGGGCCCATTATGGCGGGGTCGCAGTGTATATTATATACATCATTAATGTACATTTATATGATATATACATCTGTAATGTACATTTATATCATATTACATACATCTGTAATGTACATTTATATGATATATACATCTGTAATGTATATTTATATGATATATACATCTGTAATGTACATTTATGATGTACATTTATGATATATATATCTGTAATGTACATTTATATGATATATACATCTGTAATGTACATTTATTTGATATATACATCTGTAATGTACATTTATATGATATATACATCTGTAATGTACATTTATGATATATACATCTGTAATGTACATTTATGATATATACATCTGTAATGTACATTTATGATATATACATCTGTAATGTACATTTATATGATATATACATCTGTAATGTACATTTATGATATATACATCTGTAATGTACATTTATATGATATATATACATCTGTAATGTATATTTATATGATATATACATCTGTGATGTACATTTATATGATATTACATACATCTGTAATGTACATTTATGATATATACATCTGTAATGTACATTTATGATATATACATCTGTAATGTACATTTATATGATATTATATACATGTGTAATGTACATTTATTTAATTTTATATACATCTGTAATGTACATTTATATGATATTATGTTAAATGTGTTTTATAAAATGTTCTTAATGAGATATAGAAAAAATATTGATGTGCAAGTACTGTTATTGTACAGCATTAATGTCCTGTTACTGTATTTTTCTGTACACATATTGTACAGTATTAATGTCCCTTTACAGTACTTTTCCTGGAAAAGTATTGTTATGATTGCACATGTGTTAATTGCTCTCAGATTTGTTTTAATTCCAGTCTGAAGGTTGAAATAATGAATCAGTAAATTATGTAATTAGTTTCTTTCTTTAAAAAATGATATTGTTCACATTTTTCAGGATTATTCTTTGACAAGCATTCTTACAGCCAGGTTTACATCCAGATCATTTTCGTCGAAATTAAGAGATGAATACAAAGAGAAACGTTCCAAAAGTGTCACGGTTAGGCTAAAACTCAGTATATCCTGCAACTAACAGTTCTCTTATGTAAACCACCAAAAACCCTATCGAAGCAATTGTTTTTACCATGGTACATGCAACTAATTGTGTAGTTTAACAAGTTATATTATAGTACCTCTTAAAACAAAAATGTTTAATTCAAAAATGTTTCCAACTAACTTTGCTTCTGATAGTTAACTGTACAGCTGTTCTTGCAGTATTATATATTCTTCAGAATCTACAATAAAAGTCAAATACTGCTAGTTGATGTATTTCCCTTGTAATATTGTAGATGCACCAAAATAATGGAACATAGTGATCTTTGTGTCATTGTATTAATACATGCACTAGTCTTTCTCAATTTTCCTTGCAACAGCATGCCTTGTCAGATATATATAATTGACATCTTAACCCATAATACAGTGAAACCCCGCTAATGCACGATGTATCTTATCATGCTACAGAAAGTTAGTCAGTTAACTAAGTATCCTTATTCCATGGCCGCTACAGCAAGGGCGGGCCAAAAGCTGTGTGCTTCATTGACACAGTTACCATTTTAAATCAATGCAAATTAAGCAAGAAATATATAATAGTTTACTTCATTCAGAGAACCATGCAATGGTATATATACATGTACATGTGTACAGTATGAATAGATAAAGTATCAACACATGTGCCCACCAACCAATATCATTGAACCTGTACGAGTGAATTCATAATAATGAAAGTATCATCACACGTACACACCAACCGATATCATTGTGTTCATAGCAGTGAATCCTTTGTAATTAAAGTATCAATATACGTACTTACCAGTTGCATTTGTAAGAGTAATAATTCCATTCAAAAGTTACACACAGGACTCAAATATTTAGTCATTTTGTCATAAATCATTGTGTGGCTGGATTCAGTGCAAAAAAAATATTCAAAAATTTTGTAATGAAAGATGAAGCACATTTAAAGATCAGTATGTATGCACGTATACTTCCCAAAGTCATTAAACAGGGTCTGTATAAAGTTTAGAATTTTCTCAGCTATGAATGAGTATTTTATTATTTTTTACAAAATGATAGAATTTCAGCTGTTTCCTATACTGTCATATTTTGCCCTTAGCAAAGTCAGTCTTATTCCTCAGCATTTGCTGAACGTTGGACTGAATCCTTATCCAGGGCTTCAAGCTTCTGTTTAACAATAAAAGCTTTAAATTTTCATGTACCGTGATCCATTATAAATACCTATTAATTAACAATTTGACACCTATTTGTTTGAACAACTACAGCAAAAATAATTGTTAGTGTTGGGGCATTTTTATAGGGAATATTATTCACTAGTCAGTTGACTGCAACAATTGTCTGACAAGCCATTTATGAGTGTTGACAGCTTTTGTTTTTATTTTAATCATTACCCCATTATTTTAAGAACCACCAGCTCTGGGATTACCTTTAATGATTAGCAATTATCAAATCTAACTGATTTATACGTTTTGGTGAGAATCTTTTGTCAACCACTGCATTATTTGGTGCTTGGTTATGTATGCCACTTGAATGACCAAACATTTATGTTTGGCTATTTTTTGAGCAATGATTGCACTGAAAACAAACACAAAGAGGATCTGTTGGCTTTATTGTTAATGGTTCAGTAATAATAAGATTAACACTTATCACGTTTTTAATGAGCTGATGTCTTTCCAAAACTAAACTAAGATCAAAGTGCAGTGATTGACTGCCGACACACTTGAAAAAACATTCACAAATAGAAACTTTTAATACATCTTGATTCACATAAAGACACATGGATAAGACAGTTTTTTCTTGAAGAATACAATACATCTTGCCAAATTCATAAATCAGACTCATGTTTGTTTTGGTACAAACTTCAAGAAATTAGTGAAATTGAGAAAAAAATATTGATATTGATGTCAGGCTCATGTTATATCTGAATTTATTTAAAACAAGTGTGTTATAGTGGGGTTTCACTATATTGCAATTTGAGTACTTTTAATTTTTATATAATTCTTCCTTTTTTGTCTCTATATTTCAGATCAGCATTTCTTACAGTGAACTATAATTTATATAAACAGTGATTATTATTCTATGTTATGACTGAATAATATTAATAAAATAGTTGTCAGAAACATTAATGTGCATGCTTTTCTAAAGCACTACACTCATCAAGTGTCAATCATTTTTAAATTGACATTTATGGACCTTGGGTTTTTCATTGTAGCCAAACAAGAAATATGAAAATATAATTTAATTATAACACCGTCTAGTAAAGATACTAGTGTATGACACTAAATAAACACTGTCTAATAAAGATACAAGTGTATAACACATTAAACTATAACACTAATAAAGATACTAGTGTATGACACTAAATAAACACTGTCTAATAAAGATACAAGTGTATAACACATTAAACTATAACACTAATAAAGATACTAGTGTATGACACTAAATAAACACTGTCTAATAAAGATACAAGTGTATAACACATTAAACTATAACACTAATAAAGATACTAGTGTATGACACTAAATAAACACTGTCTAATAAAGATACAAGTGTATAACACATTAAAATGTAACACTAATAAAGATACTAGTGTATGACACTAAATAAACACTGTCTAATAAAGATACAAGTGTATAACACATTAAAATGTAACACTAATAAAGATACTAGTGTATGACATTAATGAAACTATAACACTGATAAAGATAGTGGTGTAAGACACTAATTAAACCATAACACTGTCTAATAAAAATACTAGTGTATGACACTAATTAAACTATTAAGATACTAGTGTATGACAGTAATGAAACTATAACACTAATAAAGATACTATTGTATGACACTAATTAAACTATTACTATCAAATGAAGATACTAGTATATGACACTAATCAAACACTGTCTAATAAAGTTATAAAAAATCAAGATATTAGTATATAACACTAATTATACTTTATCAGTATATAAATATATAAGATGCTTTCCACTGTAACATGTATGTATATTCAGGATCCATCCCAACTGCCATATATGATTCCATTATTACTAGGGAATCTTAATTTAAGAAATTCTAAACTTTAAATATCATACACATCCATTTTATGGTTGCTGACTGTAACTAAGATCATTTATTATGGTGTGTGGTTCCATGATTTAAAATGTAGTCAAAGACAAAACGTTTGCATGTTTTCATGTGGATAAGTTTTAATTGTAGCAGAATATGTATAGCTAAAAAGTTCTTTATATTTCTATTTTTTTATGCTGAGGTCTAAATATAACAAACCTCACTCTTATGTAGTTCACGATATAAAAGTGCTTGCTATGGAATTAAAAAAAAAATAACTGTATTCATTAAACATTTTCTTAAAGTGGATACATAATTAATTATTTAATTCACAAGAAGTTCTCATGGATTTCAGTTCATTTGCCATAGTAAAGGTAAAATCTTTTTGTATGTTGTTTGTATAAGGCATTAAAGAATCTTTTAACTTAAATCAGTAAGCTCCATTTTACTAAAGTGTGTTGTCATTTCAGAATAAATTATTTTGATCTTCAATGCAGACTAGTGATAATAAAACTGCTGACACTGTTTGACTGCAGTAACTGCAAAGTAATGATAAGGTAGAGAAATGATTATGTTGGAAGGCTCTGTCTTGTAGATCTAACTTTTCTTCGATCTCCATAGGGTAAAAAAATTTGCAAATCAAGCTGAGCTAACTGTTTCAGAGAAAATCCTGCATGCAGTTGGCACACTTAATTTTCTCTCCCAACCTTACAGTAGGAAAAGGTTAACGTTGTTCTCCTTAGCTTGAATTCACCTTTCCTAAATCAGTTCTTGGCCTACCAAGGTTAAAGATGGACTAACCAAATATACAAAAAGTCTCAAATTCCATACAATTTATATCAATAAAGTAATCAATGCAATGTCTTTCACTCTTCACATAGTCTAAGTTTATTATGTAATACTTGTATGTATTCTTTATTCATGCTTTTTAGAAGGCTACAAGCACAGTAATAAATTATTTATTTCAGATACCTAACCCAATGCCTAATGTACCTATTCTGGTAACTTTATAATTTTGTTTCCCACTTCTTTACCTTTGTTTGCTACTAGCTAAACACTCTGCTCTATATTCTGGGATATTTTTCTTAATCACTTCCTATCTATGGTCATTGAGGACAGTTTGGAGATTTTGGTGCTGGAATGAAATTTTTCTTATTTTTGAATACTTTTTTGTGGAGAACTCATACTGGTTTAAAAGACAGCATTACATACTTCATCTATTAAACTTTAAACATGCCTCAAATTTGATTGACACCTGGTTGTTCGCAATATCGCTATTTTTATTTTATATTGAAGTGAGAGGATATGATGGTAGTTTGTCATATGCTCACAATTAAATTTTATCCATGTATACATTTTCTCCACATTCAAAATTAATGTGTGTTTATATTTTTATGTCATTCATATGCTCACAATTGATTTTTATCCATGTTTACATTTTTTCCACATTCAAAATATTTATATAAGTGTTTTTATTTTTATGTTATATGTCAAGCATTGAATAGTCTAGAAAATCTTCAAGAAACAAGAAATGAAATTGGACCAGTAATGTTTGAAAAGTTTTAAATAACTCCATAGTTTTTAGATATGATCTAAGTTTCAGAGCTTGATAAAATCAATATTGAAATATGTACTGAAGCGGAAAGAAGTTGAATCAAAATATACTCAGCTTTTTACTTTCCCTTTCATTTTGCTAGCTTATCTAAGAGACCTCGTTTGTTTTTCCTTCTCTAAGAGCAAAGTTTGCCAGTATTTACATCCATTTATGTCTCATTTCTTTCTTTAATTTGTGATGGGTCACACACACACACATGCAAGCATGCATGCATGCACACATGCATACACACACATGCATGCACACACACAGAGACATAGATACACACACACACACACACACATTAGTCCTCAGAGGATGTATAACTGTTTATCTCATAATGTTCAAATTCTTCATAGTTTTCAATATGAAAGTGTAAAACTTGATACTACATTCATCAAATTTACTTAACAATTAGTAATTTACATATGTTTTCAGATTTTCACAAATTTCATACCTAGAATATTTTCATAATAGATATATAAATATTTACATTTGCATTGTTTTACATTGTAAAATATCACTCTTATACAAATATTCATGTACAGAAATTAATAATTCATGCATGATTTAATTCTGTAGAATATTGCCTGCTCATTGTTTAGAAGTTATCATTCATCAAGCTTATTTCAGTTTCAACTTTGTCATACCTTTTAATTAGTAAAGAAAAAACTTTTTATACATGATTGTGTATATTTTCTTCTGAAATGTAATAAAAATCATTTTTATCTTGCCTGTGAAGCATAAGTAAGACATAGGGATCACTTTTCTGATATTGTTGCAGTCATAAGCATCACAAGCAATCTTTCCCATTTTATTCAGTTTTTCAGGAAATTTTGTATTTACAGACATGTAACTGGCTGGTTGAATTTATCTTTGAAGATACTACTCACCATAGGAAAAAGTAGATCACATCCACTTTCCATGCAACAACAATTATGTTAATTTTATGCATTTAGCTCTCTTTTTTTTGACAGTTAATTTTGTACAATCATGCAACTTGATATGTGTATTCCTCTTGGAAGGTACTATGCACCATTGGCAAATATAGGTCACACTTTGACTTACTTTTCATGTTCCAGTGATTATATTTAGTTTTTACATTTAGCTTAATCTCTCTCTTAGATGTTTGTTTAGTATATACAGACATGAAACTTGATGTGTGTCTTCATTTTGAAGGGTACTACTCGCCATGGACATATGCAGACCACAGTGACCTAATGTTCATACTCCAATGATTACATGAAGTTCAGCTGAAAATATCAAAAAGTTGTGGGTGGTAGTATTTTCAGACAAAGATTTTTTATTGTAAATATTTTCCAAAATAAGGAGTGTTAGTTTATCATTCGTCATGGGTTTACCATCGAATAAATATTGGTTGAAATTTATCTGTACGGTCATAAGTCCAAAACACTGGGAGTGTTTGTTATCAAATTTAGATTGTAGGATTAGGATGCTTTGCCCTTCATATCCATTACATCAACCCTCACTTTGATATTTAGACAATATCAGAGTCATTAAAAATTCTTGGTTAAGTTTTCATTTAAAGTTCTATGTATGGTTACAAGTCCTGAATCTGAAAGGGATAGCTATCATGCCTGGTTTCATTTAGTTTGGTGTTTTACAACACAGTACAACAAGTAGATTATTTAGTGCTGAGACCATTGGAGTAAAGTACCGTGCATCTCTGTCAGCAGCTGATCCGATGGTAGGATTCAAACCTGCATGCTTTTGGTAACAAGTCTGACACGATGCTGATTAGTTTCCTCTTAAGACATGTAGGATAGCCTATTCTACACTTCACTGTCAGCTGGTGATTATCATACTTGTAGTGTAATATCAGTTAGCACTGATCATATTTATGCATTCATTACCTCTGTGATCCATGTGCAAGTTCAAGGTCACTTGAAAGTGAAAACATACATATATCTTATAGATCAGCGGAACAGATGAGACATAATTCCTTGGAATTTTTTGGTTAGGCATTTTTCTAATCCAGTTTCTGCATATATGTAGATTTTAATTTTCATGTCTACTTGTATATGGTTGTATCAGTTACACACCAGCAATGACATGACCTGATACATATACTGCATGTACTGTCTTTGATAATGATTTGTTCTTTATGGTTTCTTTGTCAAATCTACTGTTATTATTCAATGTACTTGAAAATTAATTAGAAAATTTTGTTTGAAAAGAAAGATTGATATTTGTATAACCCCATACCCCTCCAAAAAATTGTTTCTCCAAGTTCTTGAAAATTTATCAATAAACATTTTTTCAGCCTGACCCACATAGTAAGAAGAAAATGGCCATTACCATTGATACTGCTGAGATAGAAAGAGAGAGGCAAAAGGCTATGGAAGAAGAGAAGCTAGTGATGGAACTTGTTGGTGGGTTGTTTCTCTTTTTTGTCTAATTAATCAGATCTTAATTATTGTTATATAAATTTTGAATAAATTTGATTTGCATTTAAGTTGATTTAATTTGAGTGATTCTTGGTACTTGCTTACTATTCAGAGATCAGTATCAAAATTGTTTCTGGCTGAAGTGAAGTGAGATTAAATAGACTTAAGTGGAGTTAGAATCAGTCATAAGGAGTTTGCTGTGTTCAGACATTTGATAGATGTTGAGGGAAGAGTTTGAGCCTGAGGATTCAAAGTCTTTCCCCGAGTGATCTAACAAATGTTTGCACATGTAAAATGTTTGATCACTGTTCAATATCACTTATAAAGTAAATGAATTGTTAACAGTTTACCTCCAAAATAATGTTTAATAATGAGGAAACTACTTAGATTCAAGTGTCACTTCTGATATTTAAGTACAGAAAAGGACTGTCATACACCTAGATCAATGCTTTATTTTCCATCTTATGCATAAAATAAGATCCAATAAATTACACAATCATCACAGTCAGTCCCTGCAAACATTCTGATTGCACTTAGGAATCACCATCTAATCAGACTTCAGTTGAGATAAACACTTCAGCAGTATCACAGCTAATGCAATAAAAAAATCATTCATTTTCCAGGCATTTTTGATAGCATCAAAGTAATCATGCATTAGTATTACAAAAAGTGTTTTCTATAACACGTTATCATCATAACAAATCAGTGAAATACAAAGAAAGTAAATAAATTTCCCTAAATTACATCATGGTCTCAAGTTAGGTTGCATCAGACTAAAAGTCTAATCTTCAGCACTCTCTGTATAATCTTCCTTGTTTAGTGGTTCCTTTCACAGTCTAAAATAAGATCATTAATGGATTCAAAAAGGATACAAAACTTCCTGATTACAAATAAATTATATAATTGTCATTGTGAACAAATTATCAGTAGAATGTAATGGTAATATTTATTCCAGTGACAAACTAGTTGCTTGCTGTTACTGAAATCTAAATAAAGAAATAATCCAGTTTCATAAAAAATAGTTGTAATAATGCTTTTAAAACAGACAAAATTTCTTATTTGGGATGGACAGAGAAATATTTTCTGGGCAGCATCAACATGAAGTTAAGGTTTATTGTTCAAACTGTATGCTAATTTTGCTGAGGATGAACTTTGTAAAAATAAGAGGAGCTGTGATTTTTATTCATCAGGTATTTCTCACCAAATGCACATTCTGTATAAACATGGAAACAACAACAACAATAAAAGACAAAATAATAGTACATTTTAAAATTCTGAAAATTATCATTAAGTTTCTCATTTTTGCTATCCCCTTCCTCACCAACTTGTTGCTAAGTAAGCCAATAGATAGCAGTTTGGAAAACTAATGATCCAATCCAAAAATGTTGCATCCAATTAGAGGAAATCTTACATTCAGAATTTTTTAAATTTTTATCCATCTTTTACTTAAATGGAATAAATCATGCTATGGAACCTCAATTGGCAAACAATAGCTTATTTTTACATTGGGCTTCCTGGATGCTAGGTAATTTATGTTTATAATCATGCATGAGGATTTAACAGACTTGAAAAGTAATACATATTACATCTTCTGAACTGATAGTGAAAATAAATGAAACATGTTGACATTGTCACAGATTGACCACATTAAAATGCCAGTGAAAGGCTGAACCAGCATTAGAGGTTTTATTCACACATGGGCAGCTGAGTCAAGTGAGGTACAGTGGGTAATAGATTGATAAATTTGTTCTGATAATGTTTTTATTCACATGGTCTTTATTAAAATAATTGGCGACAAATTTCTCAGTCTAAATAGAGCTGGGAGAGGGGGGTAATTATCCTACCCTATAACAATAAAAAGAATGTGGTTTCAAGGGATACCGCTTGAAATATGGTCACAGAATGTTTGTTTTACAGAATCATTTTGAAAGTATAGTAAAAAAACATCATACCTTACTGGCAGGTTCTCAAACACCTAAGTTTGAAATTATAGCCTTATTGGGACCATGATGATAAAGGGTCCTGTGGAGAACACTGTTAAGGATCAAGGCTTCTTGAAAAGTAACTTCCATGAAGGCAAAGGAAAGAGCATATCAGTCCTTAGACCAAATCTAAAATATAGCTCACATGGCCATCACATCTTCAGTCAGCTCAGTCTAATGGAAACATTACAGTCACAGACTGCTCAATTTTCACTTCAGATTGATACCCTAACACTAGTTCAGTCAATGATGCATTGTGAAATATCTCTGTTTGGCCTTCTCTTTAATGTTGTAGACATGGTACTTGCTCAGTATTTTACCACATATTTTTCCTTCATTATGTTGAAGCTGATCCATCAGAAGACCTGATCCTAAAACACTCTAGAATTAACTGACAACCTCTTCTTTCATACAGTTCAAACCACAAATGACTTCAGTAATTCATTCTATCCTCTGACTCTAATTCATTGTAACTATCACCCTGTGAAAGTGGTCACCTGCTGACATGGTGGATTAGTTTAAAGCAGATACCAATCTCACTGCCACTGAATAGCTTCCAAATCTAATTTACAGAATATCACATTTGTAAATATTTTATCATTTTGTATTTGGAGTTGTTTCTTCCCAATATTAAAATAAGCACTTTCTGTGATATACACACAGCAAATAATAGTGATGACTGCTTGCTGAAAAAAATCCCTGACAAGGCTTAATCACACATGTAAAAACAGTTGGATCTGGCCTGATCATTAAAGAATGGAGCTTTCAAGAGAGTTGTTTTTTTACAAATGTACTCTGTCACAGGAGGCTCATTAGATTGGACATGTGTGTCATTGTACAACAGCAATTTGATATGTTTTTTTTTCTTCTTTAGCTTGCGTGCAGTAATGCATTCTACATATCCCAAACTTTGGTTTCTATTTCAAGATTTATGCCAGTGAAGTACACATGATCATGTCCAGAATTTCTAACAAATTCATCCTCTTTAGAGATAAATTAGACTATGTTTCCTTTATTATTTTTGTTTACACACCATGAACAAATATTTGGGCTCAGAATGATAGTATTTTGTGAACTGATAGACAGCAAGGAATACATACAAATATATAATTTTAGGTTGTAGTGAGATTCAAAATGTTCTTGCCCCTGTTTCACTGAACAACATATGCCAATAATGTTTACAAGATTTTATAAACAATTTTCATGTATAATCATAGAGTTTTTCTGCAGTTAGCAAAAACACTTTATATTTGTGCATAATATTTCTTTCTATACTGAAACATGGCTGCTCTTGCATGCCAGATCTAGGAAGAATGTATTCTTATAAAGAATTCAAGATAAAAAAGGATCAGATTCTACTTACAGATGAAAATCAAAATATAGTATCCATGTAGTGTTAATTACTATATATCATATCAGGGTAGTATGAAAATAAAAATGTTATCCTGGTGTTGTTAATTACATGATATGAGGATAGTATGATAATAAAAAAAGTTATCTTGGTATTGTTAATTATGTTATATCAGGGTAGTATTACAGTTATTGTAAATATGAAACTAAAAACTTGTCAACTTTATATATACAGATCACTTCAGAGATCAAGTTTACAATGCTGTTCTGTTTGCCACCTGTCATTCCTTGGCTGCACTGGCAGAGTCTGCAGGCTGCAACAGTGAAGTGGTGCGGACGGTCAGTGCATTGTCTGATGCCTCAAGTAATGCCAGCTCCACCCCTCGGGGAAACAGTCAGCCAGGAAGTAGGTCGGGATCCCCCATGGTTGGGGTTAAGTATCCCTCTCTGATGAGACCAGACAGTGGCCTTTCCCTTTTGTCTAGTCTTACATGGACCCCAGAAAGGACTCATCAGATTACTTACCTGAAGTAAGCAGTATATTTTGGTTTATGTCATACATATGGTTTTTATGAAGACCAAGCTGCATTTTTTATGATGCACACATGTAATGTCACAAAGGCACTAACCATTACTTGGACAGACTTAGTTATGTCATTGCTGTCCAACTTGACGTTGACCTCAAAGAAGTTTCTGATTGTATGTTTATGTTGTCCATCTTGACATTGATCTGGTAGACAGACCATCAGATTACATATTTCAAGTGAGTCTCAATTTCAGGACAGTAATGCTATAAACAATGAGCTTGTAATGAATGAATTAACATGTCTTTTTTCATTATTGTCAGCAGTTTCAATCTTATTTTCTAACTTCGGATACTTTTGTCACACAGCTCTGAACATAATGGGTTGAAGAGTAACTTTCCCTTTGGGATCTTGTATATAGACTGTTCTGTTGTCCAGAAGAAAAATAGTTTTAACATTATAAATGCTGAGTGTCTCCAGGGCACCCCCATAATGATGGCATTTAAATTTAGCCAGGTACAAATTACTAAGATGTTTAATCATTTTGATCCATTAAATTCCTTTGTTTTTTTGCTTTTTGTGTTCATCAGATCTAGCAATTGTTATAACAAGGAAATTTTAGACACTTCATCTCCCATCAAAATTAACTAAATGATGTTAAAATATGTGAGTAAAGACTATCAAAATTACTATCTCTGGTAAGTCTACAAAACCTCTGGCATAAAATAAGACCCATGATTAATTTGGAAAAGCAATACCAACCATGGGAAAACTAATATTTTGTTCTAACCTTAAGTACTGAAGAGAGGATTAATCAAAACGCATGTAATTGTTGCCTCTACCTCAAAATAATATGGACTGTAGAATGATTTGTTTTCAGGTACAGACCCAGGAGATCACTCAAGACATTTCAGTAAGAATATTGAAATGTTGTAATTTGTTAATTTTACTATTTTGTGTTTATTTTACCATTTCACTTTCAATAATCATTATTTTTCACAAATATAATTTGCTTAGCTGATTCAGCTATTTTCATTTTTATTTAAGAGCAAATTATTTCCATAATTTTATTAGTTTTGTCTGGTTTCTTTCATAACTGAGAAAGTTTACAATTTTTGTTTTATATATATTTTACCTGTTCTCTTCTTGAGTTCATTTGTTTGTTTCCTTGACAGCTGTAACAAAATATAAATAGTTGGCTGTGATCATCCTTTTTCAGGAGATGAATTTGAGTTATGCACAAAATTTAATTGCCTTATGTTTCATTTGAATTATGCACAGATTTTAATTTTCTGTTGTTTCATTTGAGCGACATCCTTATATTTGATTTGAGCAAATTACTATTACTTTTTATTGCCCAAATAGTGCTGATCTGTGCATTTTGTTTGAGTGAAACAGTCTTTATAGGCACTTACACTAAAAGATGTTCACATGTAAAGGTAGGAGTGTTCTGTACCTGTTACATTTGTTTGAATCTCTGCTCTTGTTGATATTGATAATACAAGATGGAAAGATGAATATCAATGATAAATGAGAAAAAATATTTGATTTTTGATTGACTTACATGCAGTGCAAATGGTGTCCTTAAGGACAGCGACATTGCATGCTAGCCACACTAAAAGAATAGTACAAGTTATCCCATACATAAGTGTAGAAGTCACAAGAATGGTTATATCTGATACATCGAAAATATCAACACTGATCCAGGCAAGCTTCAGATGTTTTGTGATAAATTTTAGAATGAAAATTTCAATCTTCACTTTTCAGTGTGATTACAGAAAAAAGATAATTAATCTAGCCATGCAAAAGTTATTATTCTTGATACAAAAGAAAAGTTAAGTTATTGCTCAGTTTAAATAAAATCTGTTGCACAAGTTAAAAACACTTTTCAAAATTTAATGCTATTTGACATGCATATGAAAAACAAAGTTGTTTTTAATGTACCGTCTTGTCTTCAAGTTGTCATCTATTGTAAACTTTGCTCATTCAGATATTGGATTAACCTGATTGTAAAATAAATAAATATAATTTTATGTGATTAATAGTAAATCATACCATTCATTGCATCTTATTAAAGGGATGGCAGAAATTGTGGAAGTCATACAGTTTAGACAAGACTGTAGTTTCAATTTTTTGTATTGCAATTGTAATTTTTTTCATGATTGGCTTAGTGTTCTTCATATTTGTTACTTTCTGCTTGAAAGTTAGAATTATATTGTGAAGCTCCAATTCTGTTAACTTTATTATTTTGTATCCTGCATAAGGAATGGTGATTTAATCATAATCTAACCATATTTTGGATAGCCATTCTTTGAATGGGGCTAAATTGGACCTTGATCACAATTGACATATATGTATATAGTGACACAAATTGATAATGGCGCAAATTCAAATTGGTTTCCCGATGTTTTGGGCTAATCAAGCTCTTCATCAGGTAAAACACCCCAAAACAACTAACTTATACAAAACAAGCACTTAATACAAAATCTACAAAAAATTCTGGGCTCCTACATGTTAGACTCACTAGGGACAATTTACAACAACAGATACAACAATATAAAGTTGTGCAAAAATAATAGATCATCAAGTTCTTGTGTCTATTTTCTCTATTTTCTTGTCTATTTTTAACAATTTCTTCATAAGCATCTCCAGTAACAGTATTCAGAACCAGACTAACATCCCAATTGAACTTGATGCTTTTCTGTTATTTATAAGAGTTAAAACTCCTGATGATAATTATTTTTCAGTAGTTAATGTTAGTGAAGCTGATGTATTCAATATGCTGATTAAGGTGAATATTAATAAATCCTCTGGATTGGATGGTAATTGTCCATGAATTCTTAAAATTGCTGCAACAGTAATAACAAAGTCACTGATGCATATCATAAATTTAAGTATAATGAGTGGTAATTTTCCAGAAACACTGAAATGTGGAAAGGTTACACCTATCTTTAAGAAAGGAGAAAAGGAGGATCCAGGAAATTACAGACCAATATCAATTCTACCTGTATTGTCAAAATTATTTGAAAAGCATATAGCCATTCCGGTCTATAATTTTTTTGAAACATACTCTCTATTTCATAAAGCACAATCAGGATTTAGAAAGTACCACTCATGCCAAACAGAACTTACCAAATTAATTGATCTTTGGCTGAAGGAAATGGATAATGGACATATGACTGGGATTGTTTTCCTTGACTTCAAGAAGGCCTTTGATCTTATTGATATGAAATTCTGCTGCAAATGTTGAACTGTTACAGATTTGACAATCCTTCTTTAAACTAGTTTAGATCATACCTAAATTAAAGGTCTCAACAAGTAAGCATTGGCAATATTAGCTCTCAAACTCGCACTATTCATTCAGGAGTCCCTCAAGGCTCAGTTTTGGGCCCTATCCTCTTCCTTATCTATATCAATGATCTACCATTAAATAATGAATCCACAAATACAGATTTGTTTGCAGATGATGCAACCTTGTATACATCTAGTTCTGATACTGAAGTTATCCAAACAAGATTAAACTCGGACCTTATTAGAGTCCAAAACAACATAATAGGATGGTAATTAATGAAGGTAAAACAAAATGTATGATTTTGGGGACATCACAAAAGCTACACAAGTCAAGGAACCCAGAAATATCTCTTGCAATAAATAATAATCCATTAGAAAATGTCAAACATGAAAAGCTTGTAGGTGTGTCCCTAGATAATAATTTATTATGGAATGACCATATTGATAAGCTTTGTAAAACACTGTCATCCAAAATTGCCCTACTCAGCAGAATCAAGAAATATGTACCTATGGAAACTTGCAGTCTCTACTACAAGCCATATATTCTTCCAACAATGGATTATTGTTCAAATGTATGGGGAAACTGTGCTAAATCTGAGCTTGACAGGATTTATAAACTTCAGAAACGAGCAGCACACATAATTTTAGATGCATCTATTGATCAACCCTCAAAAGCATTATTTACAGAACTCAAATGGTTCATAATATCTGACAGGACAGATTTTCACAAGGCAGTTCTTTTATATAAATGTCTACATGGAACTGCAGCAGAATATCTTTAGGACTTATTCAGGCCTTTTTCAACACAATACCAGTTAAGATCAATATCACATGGAAACCTTCTACCACCAAAACCAAGAACAGAGCAATTTAAAAAGAGTTTTCAATACTCTGGTACAGTTCTGTGGAATAAGCTTCCACTACATGTAAAATCTGCTGAAAATATTAGATTATTTAAGAAGAGATATCATGAGCATGTATGTGTTTCTAATAGATAATGGAATTTAGTATTTTAATACTCATCATGTTGAAATAAACAGTAATTATTGCATTCTTCATATAATGCACATTGTTATACTCTCCTTAAGAGTGCCTCAAGGGAGAATAGTCCTTGACTAATGAGACCCTCTATAAATAAAGCATTATTATTATTAATTATTATTATTATTATTATTATTATTATCTATGACATAACAACCAGGCAGTATGTTTTGACCTAATTCTGAGTTGCGAACAAAGACAAAGGCTGGAGACAAAGTGGTGTGAGAGATCGATGCCAGCAATTATATCCTGTTAGAGTTATGCAAGGAGGTTTTGAAGGAAAGATGTTAAGATAATTGTATGTTGGGATAATTGACATTAATAATAATAATAATAATAATAATAATAATAAAGACAATAAAATTATTTAAAAAATGTAATTACTTGGGGTAAAAAATTAGTGCAACATTTGCATTGGGTGAAAAACTAATGAATGGCTGTAATTTGACAAGGCTGCAATGAGAAGGTTAGATTTTTTATCATTTAGGCTAAATTCCCTGTGAGTGTTCATTTGTAGTATCCAGTATTGTTCCTTATATATGTTTTCTCTCTCTCTCTCTCGCTCTCTCTCGCTCTCTCTCTCTCTCTCAGAAAAGTCCTTGATTTGAGAAATCTTAGACAACCTGAAACATGATTCTATATGTATTTCTTTTTTTTTCCTTCTCAATGGTAACTTTTTTTCTATCACAGTGATTACATAAGCCTTTTTTTAAATCAGAAAAGTCCTTGATTTGAGAAAAATTAAAAAGCATGAGACATGATTCGTGACAAAAGTTTATCTTCATCTAGTTTGTTTAATGTAGTTGTTGCCTGTCAGCACATAATAACGTTGAACTATACCTTTGAAAAAAACATTTTTAAACTTGATTTTTTTGTCTTGATATAGGAGGAATAATTTATTTACTCATTCCTGTAAATGTGTAATACAGTTTGTCCATGTATGAAAGTCATGTGGGATACATCTATCCAACATGACTGCATCTTTAGACACTGTAGATGACATCATCATGCTTATGACATCCACAGTGTTTTTTACCTTTTAGTTTTACCTTTCTCAAAACTGTTTTAAACAAATAATTGTTTGCTCTTTCTAAAAACATAAAAGCTTGTACAATTTGTTCTTTCCAAAGCTGTATCTATATCATGATATGCCATCATTTTTTTTGAGCACTATTTTCTAATGAAAAATGAGACCCAAAAAATCCATCGTATGCATTGATGTGAGACAGGGAAACCCCACCTTTGGGATCAGATATGCTTAAAGGCAGGAATTTGGCAAAGCCTCATTCCTATCACTAATCATTATGCCTTGTCTGAACTTTTCTCATAACAGTGCACATATTGGATTTTATTATTCCTATAGTAAAGTTTTGGCCATTTTGTCTCATCTGCATTAGCACATAGTGAGATGTAAGCATCATCTTTTTGATACCAACTGAAGCACCATCAAGATTTTGAAGATCTTATGTGAAAGATTTTGAAATTCCTCGAACATACACCTTAGGTTTTTGTAAATCATAGCAGTGTTTACACATTATAGCAGCTTATACACATCAAACAGTATTTACACATCATAAAATCGTTTGCACATCATAGCAGTGTTTAACATCATAATGATTTTTGTCATTGTAGCAGTTTTTACATATCATAACAGTATTGCACATCATTGTATGTGTTTACACATCATAATGATATTTGCACATCATAGTAGTGTATACCCATTATTACTGTGTTTGCACATCATAGAACTGTTTGCACATCATAGAACTGTTTGCACATGATGACAGTATTTGCATATCATAGTACTGTTTGCACATGAGGACAGTATTTGCACATCATAGTACTGTTTGCACATCATAAATGTTGCACGTTTTAGAAGTATGTGCAGGTGATCCAGAATCTTCTGCAGAGCCTTTTTTTAAATATATTTAAAGATCAAAAAATGAAATACTTTGATCCAATACAACAATATCTGAAATATTATTTTGTACCATTCAGGTTTGAGGTGGAGGTGAAGTTCAGCATTCCCAACATAATTGTAGAACCCACTCTAGACATCGTCCAAACAGCCATCACTGATGTGGCAACTGGTATTTTAGAGGCAAACAGAAGTAAGTCTATCTTTACACAATTATCCTTTTCATTAGCCTAATGTTGTGCAAGTTAAATGTCTTAAAACTAGAGGCATTCTCTAAGATCCATGACAAGGTGTCAAAAGATATAGGTTAGTTGGTTAGTGTTCACAACACTTTGAAGGTATTGTTGGCTAAATCATGCCACGAAAATAGAAACTTTGTGCCTTTCTTAAGGACACACAGAGGCAGGCAGGCTTGCTATGGTTGTTATCAAGCATGTGACTCATGGATTAGGAGGCTGACACTCTACCTACAGAGCTACCATAGCTCAGAACGAAAGGTTATATCTTATGGATGTGATATTGATGAAAAGTCAGATAATACAAAACAAAGAAAAGTAGAAAATGATATCAGTAAACCACTGAAATATAATGTTCAGTAAAAAAAAAAATAGCTCTGACAAATCATTGAAATTTTAATTTTACAACCTTTTCAATTATTAAATGCATAAAGCAGGTGACCATATTAACTCTTTCAGAGATTACATAAGATGATTCTTACCTAAAGTGCCCCCCCCCACTCACACATGTAAACACACTTTTTCTGTGGTTGAAAATTCCTAAAATAAAAAGCTAAAATAAACATCTTTACAATTTTATGGCCATCTAAGGACATTCTTGTGAAATAATACTAAAAGGTCTTGAATTTTTTTGTGTGTTCTGATTATATTTAGTTTTATTGTCAAGCATATGCTAGTCTCAGCATCTTTCTTGAGGATTGTTTTGTTTATTTGATGTTCTCTATTTTGATAATATGTGTGTTTAGGTTTTGTCTTTTGTACATTCTGAAGACGGATAAAGACGACTTACAGATAGAAGTTTCATTGACTCAAAATTTTTTATTCAGTTTTTGATAGTTTATCTGGAAAGATGAAGTATATTATATAACAGTTTTTGCTTTCTGGTGGAGACTGCACCATTTATTTCTTTATGAGACAAAGTCCTCTTGTTCATGATTTTATAGTCCCCTGCCTTTTTCAAGAAAAGCATGGTACATTTTAATTACATTTCCATATGGTTGTCACATTTTGTTTTGTTGCCATATCTTTAAAGCCATTTGAAAGTAAGTATACATCCTCACTAGAAGGTGTGTCATGTACCACATTGGCTGTGGAATCTTTAAGGTCAAAGTCCATATTAGATGTTTTTACTTTGGTCTTGTTCATGAGATCTCGATTTATCTGATCAGTTCTTAAAAAAGAATGAAAGTGTATAAACAAATTAACAAAGATAAACTTAGAGTTTGGTTTATCAGACTATCAAAATGAAAACAATCACACTCATGAGACAGACTGAATATCACCAAGAAAAGCAAGATCGTATTTTCTGTGACACATTGTAATGGTAACAAATTATAGTTAATAGTATTCATTTTTTTAAAATTATGTTTGATGTTTAAAAATTGCTTTAAAACTATTTTCAAAATAGACATAAAGAAGAGCATGATTATTTTTACATATTTTTTTATTTTCTTCAGACATTGCATGGCCAAGGGATGGTGGAGAAGAGAATTTCTATGCCCTTGTCAATGATGATGACAATGTTGTACAGATGGTGTCCCAGTTATCCACTGTTGTAGATGGTAAGAAACAATCAGCATAATATTTTCAGAAATAATTTTTGGTGCATTCTGGGTAATTAGGTTAGGATATCTGGATGAAGGGATGAAAAACAACCTCATACATCATAATTACCGGTTTGTTGTAAAGTCTGTGATAAAGACATTTGATTGGTTAAACTTAGTTTAAACCTTTTATCTGATTAGATTGCTAGATTCTGAACCTAAATGTTAGTGGAAACTCCAGTTCTTTGAACCCCTGCACTGGACATTGAGGCAGTGTGAGCTAACTGTTATTTAATTTATTTGAGAAATATTTGTTTGAATCATTTTGATAGTGGCCAATGAGTTTGTGAGTCAGCCTGCCCAAGCAATGACTCCACATGGATATTTGTTCAGTATATATTCAATAACCTATTTATTATATTCTGTAAAGCAAATAAAGACATAAATGGTGTAATTTGTACATCATCATCTTTTCATCATTTTTCCAGTAACCTTGCTAACCATAGGGGTGCCACTGATGCCTTTGCAACAGTCTACATTTTGCTTTAATAGACTTTATGAAATCAATGTCTGTTAACTCTTTGATGTTATCTTTCCATCTCTTTTTCTGTCTGTTTTGTTTCCTGTTTCCTTTCACTGTACCCTGTAGAATTGTCTCTGACAGGCCAGACTAGTGTGAGACCATACCATCTTAGTTTACATTTCTCTACAGTGGTGAGCAGATTTTCTTAACATCCTATTGTACTTTGGATTCTAATGCACACCTTCTCATTATAAATGTGGTCTAAGTATGAGGTGTTCAGGATTCTTCGATAACATCTAATCTCTAAGGCATGGATTGTTCTCTCTAGTTCCACTGTGTTGGTCCCTGTTTCACATTTGTATTGAAATATGGAAATGACGTGGGAGTGCATAAGCTTAATCTTGGACCCAAATGTAGTGTTGCTTTCTTTCCAAAGAGGCTTCATCCTATACAGTGCAGCTGTTGTCTGTGCAATCTTGAAAGAACCTCATGTCGCACCTAGGTACTTGAAGCTTGTCACTGTACACAGCTTCTGACCATTCCATCCTATATATTTTTTGTTGCTATTTGAGTTGTCATTAGCTTGGTCTTTTAAGAGAGTGGGTGAGAGGAGGCACCCCTGTCTGACACCAACTGTAGTTCTGTACCAGTCTCCTATATTGCCATTAATGAGAACTCTGCTAGTCACCCTGTCATACAGGTTTTCTATAGTGCTGATTAATTTTGCATTTATGTTGTATATCCACATTGTGGCTCACAATGCTGAATGTCAGTGAAGACATGATAGAGGTCCTGTTGATGCTGTAGATACTTTTCACAGAGGATTCTTAGGTTGAAGATATGTTCTACAGTTCTACATCCTGCTCTGAAAGCAGCCAGTTCTTCAGCAATGATGTGCTCTACTTGGGGTTTCAGTCTGTTGAGGATGATCTCAAGCATAACCTTGCTAGGGTGACTGATGAGGATGATTGTTCATTACTTCATTAGTTCTGGCACAACTGCCGATTCCCTTTCTTAGAGAGAGTGATAATGAGAGAATGGGTCTATGGGGTGGGCCATTCTCCTGTTTGCCAGATTTTGTTGCATATTATTATGAGGACATCTGTCACAGAGGTTCTTCCTGCTGGAACAAGTTCTGCTGGTATGTTATCTACCTCAGCTGACTTACCTTTCTTTAGAGCCTTTATTGCAACCTCTACTTCTTCCCTGAGGATTGGATGGTCAGCCTCTGTTTTGGTCAGTGGGAAGTTTAGTACAACTTTGTCTCCAGAAGTCTCCTGGTTGTAATGCTCAGAACAGTATTCTGTCCATCTGTTAAGAATGTCTTGGTCTTCTGTGAGATTCTTGCCATCCTTGTTCTGGATCATGATAGATCTCACCTGGTTGTCTGTTGTTAAGTCTTTCACCAGCTGGTATGCCTTTTTACTGTTTTTCCTATTTCAGGCTTTTATCAATTTCCTGTGACCAGTTTTCCTTCACTCTCTTTAAGCTATTCTTAATCCTGTTGTTAATCTCCCTGTATTTATTTGTCTGCTCATTTAAGGTCTTCCTACTTCCTCATTAATTTTCTCCTCACATCAAAGAGGTCAAAGATATCTGCTGTCACCCAGGGCTTCTTTATCCTATGATGTTTGCCAAGGATCTCACTGGCAGTGCCTATCACTGTCATGTTGAAAGTGGTGATCAAGGAGTCTAGGTTGATTTCTTCAGCACCCAGAATTGTGAGTGCTGCATATTTGCAACTAGTGATGTCTCAGATGTTTGCACCATGAATGAAACCTGATCCTAACATGTCTTTGCCTTTTGCTTTTCCTAAGACAAGGTTTGATAGTCATCGTCAGCAAGTTGTGGTCACTTCCTATGCCAGCTCCAGGGAAGCTACATGTTCTGGCAGTGTTGATGCTAGACCAGAAGCATTTCCTCACCAAGAGATAGTTAGTCTGATTGTGGTGTAATTTGTACACTATCACTGAAAAAAAAACCCAACAGAGTGTACAATTTTCAAATCCAGTTTTTCATCTTGATATGGTCGATTTAAAAGACCTCATCCATTGCAACTTCTCAGTGAATGAATCCTCTTCATGCTTACATCTAGACTGCATGATAGTGTTGACTTAAATGGAGCTGTTATTGAGACATTTTCAGTAAGTTTTCATTATGGCAAAAATATGAATACTGTTTGTTATGATATGCTTCCAGTAAGTTTCTATAGTGGCAAAAATATGAATACTCTTTGTTGTGATGTGTTTCCAGTAAGTTTTCATGGTGGCAAAAATATGAATACTCTTTTTTATGTTATGTTTCCAGTAAGTTTTGGTGCTGGTAACATATGAATAGTCTTTCTTGTTTTGTTGATAAAACATCTACATTTCTGTAAGTAATTATGTATTACCACTATTTCAACATATTCTTTTTCTTTTAAGCATCGGATCTGTATTTTTAGTATGCAGGCAATGCTAGTTTGTACAAAAAATGTTGTGTCTCTATTCTTGAAATGGCAGTTTTACCAATGTTTGCAGTTTCATTTTGTTAATTTAAACCAAGATTGTCACTCAGTCATTGACCACTTTGTACTCTGCTTAGCCACATTGCTGACAAGATTGGCATCACATTCAAATTTCTTATAAAATCTAAAATCTAATGATTGTGATTTCTCTGCCATCATTATCGAATTACACCATCTTTTCTGTAAACAAAACTAGTCCTACGTCTTAAAGTTAACATAGTATGTGTTTTCTGTAAACAAAACTAGTCCTAGATTTTGAACCTCATGTACAAGCAAAGTTTAATTCCATTGTTTTTTCATTTGATCAAATATTTATTAATCTTCCTTTTATTTGTGCAGATTTGGATCCTGTTGTCAACAAGCACTTATTCCACTTTAGTTACTATAACTTCCTATGGAAGGATGACATGCATGGAAACTTCAAGGAGTTCATTACATCAGATCCAGGAATGTTTGCCATCAAACGTGAAGTGGAAAGATTCTTGTATATTGAGAAAAAAGTGCTAGGGATTCCCAAAGTGCTTCCAGTGGGATCGATATGTTTACATACGGATCCCATCAAAGACTCCTTACATGGGTTTTCTTTGGCTTGGAAAACCCAGTTTGCATCTGTTCTTCATGAGGAAGCTAAGGTAAACATGACAGAACATTCAAATAAAGATGACTTTGAAAAGATTAAAAGAGTATATTGTATGTATAAACTTTGATCATCTTGGTGTAGTTAATAACCCATTTATACAAAATATGTTTGTGTCTAGTGTCACTATATATATATATATATATATATATATATATATATATATGTCACTTGTAAAAAATGATTCCAAGCAAACATAGCAATATTATTGGCAGTTACTTGTATGTGATTAATAGAAAATCTTAATTTTCTTTGCATGTTACATGAAAGTTATAAAAATGGCTCAGTAAGATCTTACAAGCGGCTCAAAATAAATTTTATGTCTAATACTTAGGTTAAATCCTAACTATTTTTGCTGTTACAGAAAAAACTAGACCAGGCTGTGTTGTACAGATCCAATGTGACTAACAGACTAGAGCTCCATGTTCAATCTTTGGATCAGCTTAACAGTGCTCTACATCTGCTGGAGGAACTCAGAGATATGGAAAACAAAATCGACAATATATACCTGCCAATTGAGACTATGTATGCCAAACTCAGGTTAGTAGAAAAACTACTTGTAGCTGTTTGATATCAGATTCTCAAAGATAAGGCAAGGATATAAATGATGGATTAACTCAGTGGTATCAATATCTTCATGACTGAAGAGGTGAACAGACCTCTGAATAGGCAGATCTCATAACATGAAAAGTGGAAAAAAGTACTAATAGCTATATTTATGTTTTCAGTTCATTTAATGATTCCATAATACTAGAGTTTGCACCACTGAATATTTGATTTAGAAACATGAAATGATACATGACTTTTTTCAGAGAGTTTGAGTTGCGTCTGCCGCGTAATGAGGTGGAGGAAGTGGATCAGCTCCGAGAGAAGTGGCAAGAGTTGATGGATCTGGCAGATCAAGTCCAAGAGGTGCTGCTTAAAGAGAGACGTGGAGCTTTTGAACAGGAACTTGACAAACAAGTCAAGGTCAGATTTTTTTGACAATTGATCATTCTGCCTTGAGTATTATCTGTTCATTTGTTTGTTATATCTTTTTAACCAAACTGGGGGCTGTATTTTTTAAAAATCTTATCTTTATTAGAAAGTGCTATTGGGACTGATTAATAGACAATTTACTAAAACCATTCTGTTTTTACTTAAACAAATCCTTTATTACAGATTTCAGAAAATGCATTTGCCAAAAATAAAAAGTTTATATTGTTATGACTCTATGGTCATAAACTAAGTACAAGAAAGAAGCAAAACCAAAAAGTTTTGTGAACTTAACAAATAATTTAATTTTGAAAGTTATAAAATAAAAATTTAAGAGGAACTTAGAGTATTATGAATTGAATCCAGAATAAGCCTAAAAAGTTCTATTCAAGTCCACAAGAATCAAATGTTCTGAATGAATTTTGCATCCTTGAATATACTGGTCTGCCAACAATCCTGATATATCAAAATGGCATTATCCAGAACTCCTTTGAATAAATTCATAAAAGTCCCAGAATAATATTTTAGTCTATTAAGCACTTTATAGTTCCAATGAATAATCTAAACAAATGTTTCCTCTCAAATAATATCTTAACACAACATTAAATACATCTGCAGACTGATGCTACAACAAAAACATAAGAAATAACAATGAAAAAGTTGTCCATCTATACATACTTATATACAAGCATAGGGGATGAAAGCACACTTTGCTCCTACTAGCTACCTGAATTTTTACAAATATCCCACATCATAAAAGAAGCCACTTGATCTAACCATCCAATGTGAAATAACTTAATGCTTCTAAGAATCCAACTGACTCCACCAGCTAATGAGATATTACCCCAAACTTGTCAACAGGTTTTATTATTAATATTATTATTTATGATCATAAACACCTGTGTAAACATCTGTTTATAGATCCTATGCAATCTACGCTTTTAAATGTCTTAAAATAGAATTTTATTCCCATGTACAAACATTTGTTATCTATAATCTTTATTATAGATGATCATTACAATTTACAGTCATGAACAAAAATTACGGACCACTGGGGTCAAACTCCAGCTGAGTCATACCAAAGACTTACAAAAATGATAATAAAAGTTGCCTAGCTTGGCAGTTAACATTAAGAGGTTAGTGTTAAGACATGGTCAGCCTTGTTTCAGGATAATGTGACTGGGTGGGACACCATGCTACATGTCTGCAACATGATGCTCCAGTGCTAGACATCACTATAAACTGCCAAACTGTGGACATTGCAGCGATATGACTGAAAAAAAATTATACTTTAAAAATCCAGATTTCTCTCTCTCTCTCTCTCTCACACAGATGCACACACACACACACACACACATACACACACAGTACTTATGATACAGATGCAATCATGTACCAATAGTTAATAAAAAATAGATATTCATAATATAAGGCAACCAGTACACATATTTGTATTTGTTTTTGCATGAGGTAATTTATAATGATTTTGTTGCCATCTTACTTAAGTGACATTCAAGATAAAACTTGTGATTTTCTTTTCAGACATTTGTTGTAGAAGTGATCCAGTTTAGAAATGCTTTTGATGCCCAGGGACCAGCAGTTCCAGGAATTCTTCCTGAAGTAGCCGTGTCTCGGCTGCAAGACTTTCAGCTGAGATACAAAGCATATGATGCCAAGAGGAAGACACTAGATTCAGTTTCCAAGTTGTTCGGCATTGTGTGTAAACCCTTTCCTGAGCTTGACAAAACAGGAGAGGTATGATGGGGAAATGATTTTTTGAATCTTATTGAAAACTTTTTAAATCCACCTACCCATCAATCAAAACTGATTATTCAACATTTCAGCAGATCACTGACCAGTCCAAGATTGGATTAAAGTTATATTGTACAAGCTCATTTGTATTCATAGGTTTTTTGTGCTTATCTTGGATTTGGACCTCATGAATATTTACTCTATAACATATATAAATTCTTTTTATCATAACTCCACTATTTTATCAACTAGTTTTTGTGAGTTTTTCCAAATACCCACCAAAAACTCTATTTAAAGTATTGTTTTTCAAAACTTTTTTTACATTAGTTGGAATTAAAAATTTTAAAATATCTGAAATTACTTGCAATAGTAAGGAACTATAGTTACAAGTTTATAATATCCGTAAACACAAATTTCAGTTCATTAGGTTAATGTTTTTTAATTCATTTTTCTGTCAACTGCAGGAGTTAGACTTGCTGAGTCAGTTGTATGGCCTGTTCCAGAAATTCATAGCATTTGACACAAAGTTCAAAGACACACTATGGGCTGAAGTAGATCTAGATGCTTCATTCAGAGAAGTAAGTCTTGTATCACCTTTTTCTCACCTGTGTAAGCCATTTGAGAGCTATGTCGATAGTTGAATTTCTGTGACAAAATCTTGAACTATATTCATTGTCTGTGTTGTTGTTGTTTTAGGGTTTAACGCCATTTTTCAGCACATGATAGGCTATACATGGCGGCCAGTATAAATGGTGGAGGAAGAACCCGGGAAAACCCCGGAAAGAACCACTGACCCACGAGAAGCTACTGGCAAGCTTTCTCACATACCCACATTGGCCGAATCCGAGACTCGAACACACGCAGACAGAGGTGAGATGGCAGAGGTGATCCGTAACGGAGAGTGCTTTAGACCACTCAGCCACTCGGGGCCCCCATTGTCTGTGTTGTTCATGGTTGTATTTACGTTATTTTTAAACAGTTATATCATATATAAAGAATCATAAACCACACCCTCATTAATCCATTTCCAGATAACTTGCAGATCTCTTTATAATCCACTAAGATCCTATTTTTAAAAGTTCTAAACCAAACTTTTTAAAAAGTCAAAACAAAATTTTAAAAAAGGATGATGATAAAGTAAAACTCTCTTGCAATACTCCTGTAATACTGAAAGTTCAGTAATCACACATTTTAAATTTAAAATGATTTTTAAATATAAAATGTCTGATACTCTTTTCGTATTAATTGAGAATAAAAGAAAATATGTCAGCATATAAAAGTTTATTGTGATGCAGACTTTTTAGTCTTGTATCCAGTGACTAGGGCATCAAGAACATTGTGAAATCAAAAGGATTAAATTGCAGTTGTAATGAGTTTGCTAAGTTGGTTTTATTTTGACAACTTCCGTAAAAATTGCAGACATCACAATAACAGTCAGGTGCAGGATCATATGAATTTTCTTGTTAAAATCACAAACAGCAGACAATGCAATGTTATTGCTCAAGAATAACACCCAGAAGTTAAAGAAATGGTCTTATCTTGGATTTCTGGAAATTATTTTTGGTCAGTGGAGTGTTCATCTCTTTGAGTGACTCTTGTTAATAGAAGGATTATTATTATTATTATTATTTAAATTATGGGGGATTTCATACAATAGTATATCCATGAGAAAACACTGGAGTGGTGGAAATCTTTGTTCATTCACAAGATTTCAGCATTTTGTTTAATGGAGGAGAGCTTTCTCATTTTTATGTTTAACTGTTCCAGTTAGGAGCCATATTTGTTTGAAACTGTTTTTGACCTGGAAATTTACACAGAATAATCCAGCATTGTACTGTTGTCAGGTAGGGAACTGATATGAGTACATTATGATAGGTAGATCCTGTTATCCCATCAGAACTATATTCTTGCACTCACAATCAATTCATGGCATGGAAACTGGGACTAGGTTTTGCCTTATGAATGACATGACATCAGTATGCAATACAACTATGGTAATATTGTTTTATATTAAGCAGTTTTACTATATTGTATGGTTTACTTGTTATCTATAGGTGGAAAGTTACTGGGATGAGTGCCTGGCTTTGCCCAGCAAGCTGAAGGATTGGGATGCCTACAATGACCTCAAGACCTCTTTACAGAACTACCTCGAGGTCTTCCCACTTCTCAACAGCCTTGCTTCGAAGGTAAACTCCTTAGTCATTGAATTTTGTTGGTGAAATATAGTACACAGCATGATATTTGACCTATTGTTTTGGTGGTTTGTCATTTATAGCTTTGCCACAAAGGTAGAACCATTTCTTAATACCAGTGTTGTCATTTATATATGGTGTAAAAACTTGTTATCTGGATATAAAATCTTTACTACTCTTCCAATGGTCTCTTACTATACTATAAAGCCTCTTTAGCATAAAACACATTCGCTGATATAATACAGGTACAGTCATGGATTTCATTATAAAACACAATTCCTGATATAATACAGGTACAGTCATGGATTTCACTATAAAACACAGTCCCTGATATAATACAGGTAGGGTCATGAATCCCATTAAGCAGGCTGAATAAAATGTAACATTCACCAGTATAAGGTAACCTCACTTAAAACACTGGAACTCATGGTTCTCATGAAAAGTGTTTGTTATGGGACCACTGTATTCATATTATTAGTATGCAGATATTATAGTACAGCTTCATTTATTAACTTTTATTACATACACATTTAACCTTGCCTGGTTGATCTGGCATTTGATAAGAATTGTCAATCCATATTTCCATGTCACAAACCCAGATTAGTATTTTGTAGGTGTTTTCTCTGATATCTCCTTATCTGTATTCTTAGGTGCACTGAATCAGATGTATATAAATCCAAATTCATTTTGAATTTCATTCACATGATAATGTTAACAATAATGTAAAGCTTAAAATAGGGGGTATGTAATAAAAAGAAAACTTGCATTTTTGTTTTTTTTCCATGATGGGGAAAAGAACTTTTTTATATGGCTCATGAAGATGTCTCCACCTGATGGCCTTGACCTGTCCCTATGCCATATCAAGCTATTCTTTATGCCAACTCAGAACAAAACTTGAGTTTTCAATATGTCGTCTTGTGATGGAGGTAAATGCTTCGGAGTTTTTTAAAATTAAAAACTTTCAATCAGGTTTCCAGATAATTAGTTTTACACCAACCTGCTGTTAAGACCATTCCCTCTGCAATGTAAGTTGGGCCTTTAGGGGATAAAATGGTAAAAACTATAATCCTTTTAATGCATGATAAGAGAGCTTGTTATTTGAGGGGTGGCCTGTTATCAAAGGATGACCTTTATTGACAGGGTTATTATGTGAGGGGATGGGACCATATTGTTCAATAAATAAAGACTAAAAAAAAGATTTTGTATCTTTTCAAATATTTGCATATGCATTCATTACTGTGACAATATTTGTTTATATGATTGTACCTTCTGTATATCTTAGTGTGTTGGTGTGTGTAACACAACATATTGTTGGTCAGATTACTTGGTTTTCTATCCTTTGTACCCTTGCAGATATGATATACATGAGTATAGAACTGATTAAAACACTAACTGCATGTTTACAGTGGGAACAGAAGTAATGACCTCAAACTTCAGAATCAAAACTTTTCCCAATGTTCTTAAAATAATTATCATGACATGTGATTTGTATGTTGTGAGTTTTACCAAACACAGTCAACAGAGCATTATTTTACCTTTGTAACTGTCACATATATACAAGGAAATATTATTAAATGTTTTTTTTCTAATTTTAAAGCAGCATCTTTAACCAATATTTTCAAATTCTAACTCTAAGATCTCATTTTTTTAACATGAAATGCATGAAATGTTTAATATGTTATTCATCTATTAGACGTTTGCCTTTGTGTGACGCGAACCTGATAGCCTGAAATTGACATCATTGTTACTTAACAAATGCAGTGAATTTACTATTTATTGTTGGGTAACGATTTCCATTGAATTTGTAGGTGTTAAATACAGATGATATTTGATTTATATAATAGATGTGTTCCTGAGGTTATGCTGTAAATTGAAAATAATCATGCTCTCTTGGTGAGCTATGTGCTGCACATGAGTCACAGCACATGGCAACAGCAATGGCATAAAAGAAAGCACATTGATGCATATTGGCATTAAAATGAAAGTAAGTAAATGGAATTGGTGTTTAGCGAGCATCACCTGTATCAAAAATTTAAATACCCCAAAATAATGTTGCAGCTGTAAAGACAAGAAGAGGTTCTTCTCAAATCACATACCATGACAATATTCCTGTTTTCAAATCTACATATGTTTGAGACCTATGAAAATAAATGAATTCACAGTAACTATGATGGTGTCCTTTTAATTTGCGACACAATACATCAGTCATCATGCCATATATATATATGCAGGATTAAAGGAACGTATTTAGTCATATACAGTTGTGTGGGACAGGAAATCTAACACCAATACGTACAATGGATCCTCTGAACCTTGTGTTGGACAAGAAATCCCACACTAATACATATGATGGATGCTATGAATCTTGTGTGGGACAGGAAATCCCACACTAATACATGTGATGAATCCTATGAATCTTGTGTGGGACAGGAAATCCCGCACAAATACATATGATGGATCCTATGAATCTTGTGTTGGACAAAAAATCCCACACTAATACATGTGATGAATCCTATGAATCTTGTGTGGGACAGGAAATACCACACTAGTACATGTGATGAATCCTATGAATCTTGTGTGGGACAGGAAACCCACACAAATACATACAATGGATCTTATGAATCTTGTGTGGGACAGGAAACCCCACACCACTATATATGATGGGTCCAATGAATCTTGTGGTGCAGACTTTGTTAGGTGAACAAGGTAGACTCTACACTTAAAGGTTTTAAGTATTGTCTCTATTTGCGGCATAACCATCAACTTTGATTCCCCTCTTTGCATGCTATCAGAAAGTCTACAAGAGTCCATTACCTGTAAGTAATTTATGAAGATTAGCTTATGTTTTGGTTTTTGATATATCTTAATCTAATTTATTATATTTTTGAATCCAACTAAATTCAGTATAGTCTGTATAAACATACCAGATAATGCTTTCAATGGAGGGTTGAAAAGAGAGCTATTAGGCATGGTTCCCTGGTGTTGTTTTGATGATTCAAATACTTAACTAGATCTTTTAGATTAAATTGTAGCTTTTACAATGGTATAAAAACATCAGGCTTTGAACTGAATCAGATGTACTCTATTCTGTAGATGCAGTCTTGCTAACTATTCTAGTCTGCCTGAACATTTTGGAATATTTCCTAACAGGTCTTCATACTGTCATGTTGTTCAAAGTGTAACTGTAAGCTTTTTATTTCAATGACCTTTCTTTAGAAAATTTCCCTAAACCAATGGAAACATTCTTTCTTAATCAAGTGAAATAGGAAACATAATGGCAAGAATGAGAGTAACTCTTTAGAAAGGTATTTTTGGTAAAGTTGATAAAAATGCAAGTTTCCTATTAAAATTAGATGACTATAGATTTTCTGTATACAAAAGAGAAAAGCAGTTTAAAAGATCTGGCCTAGTTTTTTAATAATTTCAGATTGTACTTGGCTGAGCTGTATTTTTCCAGAAGTGTTGATAGTGTCTGTGTTTTAATATAGAATAAGAATGTGATACAGCAGTCAAAAAAAAAGCAAAATAGAAAAATAGGGTTAATCTATAATGTAAAGAAGATTTTTTAAAATTAAGAGTATTATGGACAAAAGAGCATATCACAGAAGTAAATTCCTTTAATTAAACTCTTTCGAGAAACTTTCAGAAATTTTCAGGCTTGGTGATTGTGCCAAGCATTACAAAGAAATACTCTTTAGTTTGTTTAAAACACTTTATTTCTTAAATTTTTTTATGCCAATATTTCCATTGTACTTTCATAATATTACTCAGATTGAAATTCCCAGTTTAATAATACATGGGATATTGTTAATCTGTTCAGTTCATACTTATTATACCATAATTACTCTCAATTTTTCTCTTCTTATTGGCACATGCTTACAGGGAAGTGACAAATATGATGTACCTGTAAGTAAGATGATGTGACAGTCATTTGTTTTTTGCTAATAAACTGCTCAGTGACTGATCTTTTGAGAGGGTCATCTTTGCAAAATAATTTTTGGTTTCATTTAAGTGTTTGTAAAATGTTGTTTGCATAATATGAATAATACTTGTGACTGTTTGAAAACCTACTCCTTCCTTTACAAACAGTAAATTTAGACCATTTTATCCTATGGTACATGGGTGCTAACTTGATATCTATACTTGATATAATGAAGTATTTATTAATGTACTGACAGACTTTAAATTGCAACAAACTAGAATAGGGCATTGTTTTTCTGTATTCAACAACTATGATTTTTCTTTTTGCAAGTTCTTTCCAACTTCTAGTGGAGAGTGTGACCAAAAGTCACACTGCATTGTCCCACAAAAACACTTAATGTTGTTTTTGACTGTATGTGAACATTCGGAACTAGTAGCATTAACCTGCTTGGATATGCCTTTAAAATTGTTGTATTTATTCTGCTTCATACTGTATGTAACAGTGCTATAACGTTTATTATAAATGGTGCCAATTGTTTTTCCATTTTTTATCATGGATTTCTCACTACCTGGGGTAGCTAAATTTTAGAAGGAGACAATGATGTATTTTTTGTGTCAATTCCATAGCAGTTTCACATTTTCAGCACATATTCAGAGGAATCTGCTTTTTCATCATACTGAGCTACTCTTGGAAAATTTAAGGAGAAGAGCAAGACGTCAAATAGGGTAGTGTTCACTCGTGACTGTCAAAAAGGAACCATTCATTAAATTTAAACTGGAGCAACTGCAGTGGCTCACCATCACTAATTGCCATACTTTCAACTGCATGGTCCGCAATCCTCTCTTCATATCACCCCCTGGACATTGCTAATCCTCAGTCTACTGCATTTTCAGATTGTCCTCCATACCCCACCTTCCCCTCCAGTACTCACCATCACTCCCAGATAGTAACCCAAAGGTCATAGTGTAAAATATGTCACATGCATGATGCATCTTCCTAATGTGACTTTATATATACATTTTTGTCAGAAAATGTCTGAAAATGCTATAGTAATTGAGAAGTTTGTAAATCTGACTTTTGACACCTATAAGGGAACCCCAGGGGTGAGATCCAAAGATGACAACCCTCTTGTAGATTGTTGCCCTAAAGGCAACATACCACAAAATTTCATGAATTTCCACTATGCAGTTTTGGAAAAGATGTTATTATGAACAGATCCATAATAAATCACTGAAAATCACTTTGTAGTACTGTGTGGAAATAATTGACAATATTTTTATAGAGAGTCAGTGGGCAATTAACTTCCTGCTGATTCAGCCTTATAAATTGCCTAACAAGGTTTAATTAATTTCCTTGTTGATTGGAATTCAATGTTGGGTAAAATATGTAATAGATTGTATGCATTTCGATAATAGTTTTGCATTTAGTTATTTTTTAAAATAGTTTTTAATACAAGATCTTTTATGTCAAAGACATTAATTAGCCTGCAGCTTCAATTAAATCTGCACCATAATAGCCTTTTTTTAAACTTCCCATATACAGCTTTCCCTCATTATAATGCACTTTATTATAACGTATTTCTGGATATTACACAGTACAATTATACAGTACACTGTACTACTATGGACCACAAGACAAAAATTAAACCAATGAATTTGCCTATTAAATGCATAACAGTATGGGTTGAAAGAAAACAATATGAAACTTTGCATTATATCATTATTTCCTTTTGAAAACTTTATTATTTGACATAATAAAATGCACATATAAGTAAACAAATATATTTAATTTGCGTATAATGATTATTACTGTATGTTTCGTTTTCCTCACTGCTCCCACAAACCTTCAATAATTGTAGCTCTGTGCAGTTTGGTTCATAATAGACCCTAACTACTGCATTATGATGAGGGAGAACTGTACTTCATTTTAGCTGAATGTAGAATTAGATCAGCAGAGTGACTAACGTGAGTAGTGTTGACATTGTTTACAATAATAATATGTTTTTAAATGTGGTTGAGATTAGTGTATGTATTTTTATATTTACATGAATAGCATAAGTTTCCAATATCTCTAACATCAGCATGTCATGACAACTCTAATCTCTTATCAAAAACCCCAAAAGGTAATACCTTAGCATGTTTCTCAGCAACATCCTTCATACTTCTCTGTCTGAGAACAAAATACTGTACACTTTGCTGGCCCTCTGGTTTAAACCCTTTGCTGAAAATTGTATTTAAAATTCTTTCAAAATATATGACCTGAAAAACAAATATGCTTCAGGATATAGCAATTCTAATGTCTTGTATCTGAACATCTCCATCTAATCAAACAGAAGATGAATTTAGCAATACATGTCTCCATCTCATCAAATATAAGGTGGACTTAGCAATAATCATCTCCATCTCATCATATATAAGTTGGACTTAATAAATGCCTCCATCTCATCATATATAAGTTGGACTTAACAATAAATGTCTTAAGCTTGTGGCTTAGATAGGGGGATACTTTTGTTTTTACAAATTTATCATGTTTATGACTTAGATAAGAGGGTACTTTTCTTTTTACAAAGGGATAATTTTTTGGTCTTTGACAAAAGCGTGCCTTTAAATTCCTGCATTGGAGAACTCTAGAAATCCACGTGTTAGTAACCCATGAATATAAACAAGTTCACTTTATCAAAGAGTTATAAGATTTTAAAATTAACTATTCATTAGTATCAGCAGTTTAAGATTATTTTTGTATTGACTGTTTATCTTCATGATTCATATCCAAGTTTTGTCTTTGTACAAAACATGGTAAACATATGTTTTGCATTGTTTTGAGCTTGTCATTGTATAACAGTAATAATATAAGGGGGATATATATGACCATTTGGGTGTTTATCATCTTGCACGCCATACAGTTGTGTCTGCTTTGAAACAAGGTGAACAGACTTAAAGTTATTCCACTTGTAAACTAAAAAGGGCCTGGATAATAAAAGTGTACATATCATATTTTATACAGCCCTATGATCCAAACACATTTTGGACCAGTTGAAATGTTAGGAATACACAACAGTGTACAAGATTAAACAAGATCATCATAAGATGAAGTATAATAAATTGATCAGAATGCAAATTTTGTTCCAATTTTAATGGAATTTAATGTAGCAAGTGTTTAGATTTATAGACTTTGAAAGATGAAACAGGATAATGATTTCTAAGTTACTCAAAAGTTATAGCCATTATTGATCCGTAATATTTACATGCATTTTAATATTTATAATTACTTGTGCTGACTTAAACTGAGTATAACCCATCTTTGTTTTTGCATGACATGCTTTAAATTACAGGTTTTATTTTGGTATACAATTGACTGGAGTTTGAATTTGACATTTTGTGTAACACATTATTCCATCCACATTGTAAATTTTAGAGAACAGATCTTTTTGACAGAGTTATGACCCATGTCCATACTGTTACTTTGCCACTGATTTCAAACAATTGCTACAATACAAATTTACATTAACACAGATCAAATATTAATGCAGTTAGAGTTAGGGCCCTTTCCCAAATGCTTATTGCAATAAGTATGTGACACAGTTCACTAAGCTCTTCCTACTTACATGATTTATTGTTGGAAGCAAATAAGTGATCAATGCATGGCCAAAGTTTCTGCAAATGTTTTATTTTGAAAGGGAGTATATGTGTAGAACAATTGCTGACATTTGTAAAAGCTGTTTGTCTTTTAGGAAATAAGGAACCGTCACTGGTTACAAGTAATGCAGGTCACCAACAGCTCCATTCAGCTTGAATCCAACGTGTTCAGACTCAAGCATCTTCTGGATATCGGACTCATTAAGTAGGTGTTTATTGTACATCATCATAATTTAATAAATGTTTTGGTGAGTTAGTAAATTTATAGTGTTTGCAAATTACTCATTGGCAGTATGTACATGGCACCCAATGAAGAGAATAGAGTGGAACCTATTTGGTGAGATCACTCCTTTTTCCAGAAGAATGGGTGATTCTCAATTTATTGGTCTTTATGACAGATTAGTTTCGAGATGTGATCTTTCACTGCAGTGGTCATCCAAGGTAGGTTTTACTATAACATATTTGTGATTGTATTATTTTCACTAAATTTCTTTTATAAATTTTTATATTAACAGGAAATTGCATGGTCACAAAAATGAATAGCATGACTTGATTCTTTCAAAAATGTTTTGTGAAGTAAATACTATTGCAGTAGTAGTACAGTCCCATTGACTCACAAAATTTTAAGTATATATACTATTCCTGAGTAATACAGTTCTGTTGACCATCCTAGAATGTGACTATCTCATTATGTTTTGAGCAAAAGAACAACAGTACAAGTCTGATCAATTAATTGTATATCATTCTTAGTATTTTCAGGCATCAGACATTACAATGAAATAATTTTTATGAATATGATTAAGTAGAAATTTCACATCAGACATTACAGTGAAAGCATGTTTATGTCTATGATTAAGTAGAAATCTCACGTCGGACATTACCGTACAATGAAAGCATGTTTATGACTATGATTAAGTATAAATTTCACATCAGACATTGCAGTGAAAGCATCTTAATAACTATAATTAAGTTGAAATCTTACATCAGACAATGCAATGAAAGCATATTTATGACTATGATTAAGTAGAAATCTCATTTGCCAGTTGTTTCATCACCTTAAATTAAGTGATTCTTTTGAATAACTTCAGTAATTTATTAAAATGTAAAAGGAGGTACCATAAATATAGTGCCATCCATGTCAGTTATGTCTTTAGCACACTTAGATTCATGTCTGGATACAAAGTCATGATGCCTTTTTTATAATTTTATTAAGTATATATGGTACATAAAATATTAATTCATCAATATTTTCTAGGCATAAAGCTGAGATAGAGGAGATCTGCCGAGGGGCTAGTCGTGAATTGGAACTGGAGATCAAGATGAGGATGACAGAGGAAGAATGGACTGAGCAGGTGCTTGCATTTGAGCACTACAAAAGACGTGGTCCAATCTTCCTTGACAAGGCATTTACAGAGCGTCTTCTTGAGCAGCTTGAAGATGCTCAGGCTCTGCTTGCCAACATGTTAACCTCACGTTATATTGGCCCACTTCGTGATGAGGCAGCCTCATGGGCAGAAAAGTTGAAGGAGGTATCTGAGGTACTAGAACTATGGCTTGAGGTACAAGATCTATGGCAGTACCTTGAGGCAGTATTCAGCAATTCAATAACTGCCAAGGTATGACATTTATTAATTCCATAGCTTTTTGAGAGATATGAAGAACAGTGTAAACTCCTAAAATGATCAACTCACTTCATTTCTCATATCAAGCCTATGTCTCTCCTCTGTACACCTTAAAACCAGTTTAAACTTGATCTTGTAATTTCTTACTCCTTTTGTTCATTGAGTTATGTATTTATAGTTCTGATTCACTTCCTAACAAAACTATGATAATGTCAGGAGGAGTTGAGACAACAACAAGTTTTGAATAATGGATGCATCTTCTGAGAAAGGGGTGAGGGGATGAGTTTAAAGGTCATATTTTCATTGTAAATTTAGATGTAAATGTAGATTTGGCCTTGTAACCTGAACATCATAAACACAAACTGAAGGAGGGTAGTTGTATTTTATATGATATTTAATTAAGGAAAGATCAGTACATGGCATTAGGGATTTCAAGTTCTGTATGCAACCCAGGGAGGGTTAGGTGTCTCTGGAGGGCGAGTGGGGATATTTTTGGCATCCATCTCTAGTAAACTACTGAAATTTGTCTGGAAGATTTTTTTTCTCACTCTGTTATAATCCTTTAAAATTAAAAAAAAAAATATAGGATGAAGAACAGAATCTTAACATATAATATATTATCTGAAACTTTATCCTGTATTTATTCTGTCCTTAACAATATGCTATGCCAAACCATGTTTATTATACTGTATATGAATTATTCTGTATGGTAATATTCTTTAGGAATTGCCACAAGAAGCTAAAAGATTTTCAAGGATTGACAAAGGATGGACAAAAATGATGAAAAGGGCTTTTGATACAAGAAATGTTTTACAGGTATAACTCTCTCTCTCTCTTTATATAACTGAATAGCAAAGAATATTGGTTTATTTTATTAACTACAAAGACTTATATTTATTATACACTGCATTTATAAAATTCATGAAATAAACATTGTGTTGACTTGTTACATTATGTAATCAGCATTTATTTACTGTCCTCTTTGTATTGTTTGTAGTGTTGCTATGGAGGTGAAGTGCCAAAAGCTGTCTTGCTCCGCCATGTGTATGAAGAACTTGAAATATGTTTCAAATCCCTTGTTGGTTACCTTGACAACAAGAGGAGGGCATTTCCACGGTTCTATTTTGTGTCAGATCAAATTTTACTGGCCATTCTCAGTCGCCCTACAGATTTGGAGTCAGTCAGACCACATCTAAAGTAAGAATAATAATAATAATAATAATAATAATAATAATAATAATAATTATTATTATTATTATTATTATTATTATTATTTTTATTGTTATTGTTATTATTATTATCATTATTATTAGTAGTAGTAGTACTATTATTATTATTATTATTATTAGCACTATTATTATTATTATTATTATTATTTTTATTATTATTATTATTCCTTTACTTCAAGAAGTAGTAGGTATTAACGATTCACTTTATTCAGCCATCCATATATCCATGTGTCTTTCTATCCACTCAGTTTAACTGGTTACAGTAATACACCTACAGTGTTAGCACTAAACATGGAGTGTGGGTGCATCTTGAGATGAAAATGAGTTGCATTCAAAATATAGGCTACTATGACCTGCTGACTTGGATTTATTTAAGATGTGTTAAAAAGCATGTCTGTACTGTAATTCCAGTATCTTTCATGAAACCATTTTTTAGTTGTAGATCCGTCTTGAGATGATTGTATCTGTGTTCTGCACTGAAAGAGAATAACTGCACCACTCTTCTTGGATTTATCCAAAAAAAATTAAAAGAACTCAATGAAGAGAGACTGAAATATCTTTTTAGAGTTACTTTTTGTTAAAAATTATAGTTACATTTTATCTGGAAAAGGTTTGTCTTCTGTTTTAATGCATTTTATTATATTTTTGCTGGTATTCTATATGATAATCTTATGTACTGTGACACATTTACCTAATGCAGTAGAATGAAAACTAAATATTGTTATTTGATTATTTTCAGGTCCTTATTCAGTGCAATCCATGATGTTAGACTAGAAGAGGCCAGGGAGGATATTGAGGAAGTCACAGATGAGGTTGGGTTTAGCTCCCAGACTAACATAAAGGGGGCAGCTATTACTGGGCACAAAAGCCGTACAAAGACCTCCAGTGTTCTGTCCAATTTGGCCAGAGAGGATACACCACCCAGAATTGACAAGAGGTTAACCCAGATATATGTAAGTAATTATGTATTTTCAGACTTTTTTTTATGTAGAACTCATTATTTGGTGGTTTTGGTTGTTGTTGACAGGTTGTTTTGTTTTGTGACTTTAAGAAATTACAAAATACAAATGTTGTGTAGAGACTTGCATAATTTTGCTTGCAAGAACTTAATTTCTAACAGAAATATATGAGGTTCAATCAACTGCATTTTAGTGTGTAAGGATTACTAACTTGCTTTTATATAGCATGTTAAAGATGTTAAATGTTCATTTTATATTGTAATTAATCATTCAATATATTTTCAAATGTTACTATAATATATGTAATTATTCATATATTAACAATCAATAAGAATTACTTTTGTTCATTTTTAATACAGAACATTTTTAATAAGAAAATTGCAATTTTGTTTTAAATTCACAATGACAGGATGAAGGGGAAGAAGTGGCAAGCAAGCAAACTAAAAAATCAAGATCTGGGCATAGCCAAATGCCAGATTTATATTTATTTACAAGTAGTTCTTCTGTAGTGAGTAGCTGTCTGTCTTGTCCAAATCAAAAGATCTTTTCTGTGAACACTTATGTAAAATGATACAGAAAATAACCTCTTGGCCATTTTGTATTTGACAGTTGCAAATTTCATTTAGTGACCCAGATACTGTAATGTGTTGCAGTACATAGTATGTGAGATAATTCAAATTTATCACATTTCCAGGTCTGAAATTAATACAGTAAAACCTGTCATAGAGGACACTTTTCTTGCAATGAATGCCTATCATAAAGACAGAATTCATTAACGTCTTTTCTTTCACAGTTTTGTTCAGCCTTTTTACAAAAGACATTGCCAGCAAGTGTTCTGTAAAGACATATTTTACTGTACTAGAGTGTTCCACATAGAAATAGTTACTGCATGGTTTTTTTATTCTTGGGTATTCACAGTAATTTTATTGGTGAAAACTCTAGACAGCAATCACTTTTGCATAGGTGCACATGTCTCTAATAATGTTCATCCATCCACATTCTAAATTCGGTATATGTTAAAGATTTTAGATTAATCTAAGTGTTCTTTTACTTTCTAGCTAAAAAAACAAGTGGGCTTTATAAAGAGAGAGTCTTATTTTAAATTGCAGAGAAAAAAATACCTCAAATTAAGTGTGAATCATTTCTTCTGCCTGTTCAAAATGACCTACAAAGAGTCAAGAATAAGTAACAATCAAACAGAAATCAGTTCCTTGTAATAACTTGCCTGGGCCCTCTACATATTGGATTCATATTACAAGTTTAAATGCTTGTACATGGAATAATTGCTTACTTGGAGTATTGTAAAATAACCTTTCCTGTTTTAAGATTAAAAAGTTATGAAAAGTTTAAAATTAATATTAAGAACGATTGCCAATTTTATAAGTACACACTCTAGAGTATTACTAAAACTTTCTCAACTCAGTTTCTATTTCTTTCTATAGCATTTTTTTGGTACTAAAAATATCCTCAATTCATAGACTAGTCTGAACTTTTTACCCGCAATTAACTTCTGAAAACAAGCTCAAACCATAAAACTTTTCTTTATAAAACTTCAAAAACTTTCCTATGTCATCTTATTTTGATTTCTATGTAATTCTAGATCCTAGATAATGTTAACCTTAATTTAGATCCATATACACTAATGCATTAATAGGATCTGCTTTAAAATCATTACCACACTTAGATATTTTTTATCTTCTTGCTGATCAAATACTCACATTCTCTTTCCACAAGCTGTTACACTTATCCTAAAGAAAAGTAACACCTCCCTTTTATACTAAATTTTTAAAAATCTTTAGCTGTTATTTCACCCCACCCCATTCTTTTCTTATAAATCATTATCATACACACAAGTAATAAATAGAAATGGAAAATATATATGTTCAATGAAAGCAAACATTGACATGTATTAGAATGAACATGCAATGAATATAATATTGTTTGTATAATTGATTGTTAGAAAACATTCATTGTTCTCAAGGGAGTTGGGATAAATGCTTCTGTAATGAAGGAATACTTTTATGTTAATCTCATAATGTTGTTGAAGATTGGCAGGCACCAGTGCTCACTGGGTATCAAGGGCTTGACCTAACAACTGTGGGCTGTTCCAGTAAAATATACATCTTACCCTAGTGTAGTCACCTATAGATGTTAAATGTTCATATTATATTGTAATTAATCATCCAGTAGATTTTCACGCTACTATAATATAGACACCATTTATAATTTTGAGTCATTTTCTTATGAACTCTTTGAGTAAGCAGAGTATCATGGTATTTATTTTCTTCCCTGGGTACCAAGCATGTTTAAAAGGAACAGCCCTCAGACATTGCGGAAAGAATCCTAATAACTGTATATAATGCTTCTGTTTTTTAAAAGTGTCAATGTTAGCCTGTGATAAAGTTTGCTGAGGCAAAACTAGTATGGTCATGGTGACAGAAAAGTCTTTATGTCATTTCTGTGTAAAATGATGATGGCTTTAGCTTGCCAAGGAAACGTAAGTCAGGATTTCAATCAAAAAGACAGTAGACTCCAGATATGATGCCCAACCCCAAAATTATATCGTTATATACAAATATTGGTATCAAAGTTTATAAATTATTATGGGACTAATACAGTAGATCCTTACAGTAAGTATCATAATAAATTATATATCATTGTGTGCAGTGTGGTCAAAAGGATTGTTTAATATGTTTGTTTTTTTTGTAATTAATTTACTGTCCTTGGTGTTGCTCGAAAGTTATATTATCATCTGTTTTTACGGATCGTAATAGTAAATGATATAAATTTTAGTACAAGATGATCAGTGTTTTTCAGACCTTAGACTTTGATCTTGTCAAAAGATTTTCCATTCTTTGAAAAGAAGGCATACTTTCCACTTATTCAAACACAGATGGTTGGTGCTACTGACACAGTGTAGTGATCAAGATGATATTTAATTGACATAAGGAAATTAACATTCAATCATGTATATATTTCTTATCTTTAATCTTCATTTTTATTACATTAGGAAGATGACACTCAGGTAGGCAATGGAATATTGAATGAATTGGACAGCGCACATGCTAGATGGGGCACACAGTAGACTGTTTTGTGATTAATTTAATCTGTTATCATTTGACAGATTTTATGTTTACACAGGTGTATTTGTGATGGGCAGATCAAGTCAGTCACTTGTATTCTTTTATTTACAGCATTTCAGACATACACATTTATTCATGCACAAATGCACATGGATGTTTGCAGCTGTTGATTTTTGCATTATATGAGAGGCCTTTGGGTCAAGCACTCAGTATTGCACCATCATACACTGTGATGTTCACTTATTTGGTTTTGTGTCCATCATTTATCACTGCTTGAAATGGATGATTTTCTTCAGGGCTAAAATTGCTTGGCAAGGAATGTCAATATGAATTTGTTGTTCCTCTGATGGTCTGGCATGTTTGTTAGAAAAATCTGTATGCCATCAAAGCATGATGCTTTTATATTTTCTACATCAGCTTACCTTTTATTGCAATGAAATTTAATTTTCTGTTATTGAAGTTCCCTGTTCATCTACCCAACAAAAGTCATCATGTATTATGTTATGATATTGCCTGTCCATCTATCCATCTGTCTGTCTATTTATCCAATTATCTGAATGTCCATATATCTATCTATCTGTTACTAATTTAGTTTCCACACAATAACTTAAGTTCTCCATCATCTACATTTACCTGACAATATATAGAAGCCCATTGCTTTTGGCATTTAAAGATCAAATGCTACCGTCACTATGACTGAAAGAAGAAATTTATTTATACAATAGCATTAGTTCTTCATATATGACCTGGAGCAGAATTTGAGAAAGGGTCACGCTTGGGGAAAGGAAGAAGTGTTTTAATATATGGGTCAAAAGGTCAAAGATCAGGGTCACTGTGACAGAAAGAATAAAAGATGGTTACTGCAGAATAGTATTAGTTCTGCATTACAGACCTGGATTAGACTTTGTGAATTGTTTTCATTAAGGATAAGTAAGAAGTCAACAAATATTTTTGGGGTCAAAAGGTCAATAATCAAGATCACTGACTGGAGGAAGAAATACAGTTTTTATGCAAAATGTTTTTTTGTCAAGCTTGTACTTTCAGAAAAAGTTTTTGGATAATTACATGTTGTGTAAGAAAGAAACCTGTTGATTTTGCATAAAAAAAATCATAGTAATTTTGAAGGAAGAAAAATGTTTTTAATATAATAACTTGGGTTCTACCCCACATACCTTGACAAAAGTTTGTAATGGGCCTGCATATAAGGCATGAAAGAGGTCTGTTGATTTTTGGAGTAAATGATAAATGACGAGGGTTGTTGTGACTCAAAGAATATTATTTTATTGCAGAAAAACTTGTGTTGTAATGTAAATTCCTTAACCAATCTTTTTTTAGGATAATCTGTTTAGGATAATAAAGAAACCTATTGATTCTAAAGGTCAGAGGCCATAGTCATGGTAAGTCTAGTAAGAACATTTACTGATTCTGAGCAGTAAATATAGTTCAAGACCACATAACCTAATCAAGATCCAGGTCATCAAGACCGTTTTGTTAGTAATCTCTGAAGTCAACCATGCTTCACTAGTGTATACATAGTGGACAGTTAAATATGTGGCAGACGTAAAATGTAATGTACATGGTACTTTTGTTGCATTTACAGATACAGTACAACAACTAGATTCCACTTTTTGAATATATATCAGGTCTTCTTTGTCGATCTAGTATGAATCTGACCAGTTTTTGGTAAAACTTTTTGAGCAAAAACTCAAACTAATGCAGAAAGAATTTGTCAGATTATGAAACCATATGACTAGACATGGAACTAAGATTCTTTGGGGCAAAAGGTTAATGGAGCTTGGATTATCTTGGGAAAGAGATTTTTTTTAAATAATGGTTCCGTTAACCTCTAACCACAGAAAACAAAAGATTGTATCCAATTATAAATACCAACACTTTAAGGGTTCCAGATTTTAAAAAGTTACATTTACTTCAGCAAAACTTAGGCACAGAAGTGGTTGGTAATGGTTACTTCATAATAGTGTAAAATAATTTCTGTCTTCAGCAGATTGTTTCATAAATTTAATTTGAAATGAGCACAGAAGTAAGATTTTATTCATTTCATAACTGATTTTATTTGACTAAACCACAGAATAGTGTAATGACTTTGACATACATTTGGGTGACTTGGTTGTTATGTCTTTCCTTTGCAGTATGTTATGACATCATTTGAGATTTAAGAAGGTGTTACATATATGAAAATTATGATATGGGTATATTAATGTGAAAAACACGGTAGTCGGGTGATGAAAGAACACTGGCTGCCATCTCTTCTTCACTAAGTATAGTCAAACCTGTAAAAGTTTGAACCCCTGAAACCATGAACATGGAGCAGCAGGGAGGGTGAAAAGAACCAATTTTGGAGCAAGTCTTTTTTGAAAATAAAGCTTCATACAAAAAAAATGAAAATACAAGGTAAATAACATCAAACCGAAGCTTCTAACCAACTGAGAATTTCTCTAATTGGGTTAGCTCATTTTGTTACTTTATCTTTGTTGTTTGTGTTTTCAAATGTTTATGTGTGTTTGTTTACCAGTGGGACACTCATTTTTTGTCACACCCTCCCTGCTGCAGTTTTTTTAACCAAAAACTTTATCAAGACCTACACGATATCATGGCCGAGGATCATGCAAATTTATTGTTATAAATCTGTGTGGGGTAGATTGTGCTTTTGAAAAAAAAATTCTAAACTTAATCATGTCCATAACCCCTGAACACCAAGTCTGATGACTGTTTTGCAGAGTATGTGTATCAACTCCATTAAACACAACTAAACTATTGCAGTTATCTCTGATCACTTTAGGTATTTGTGTATATCAGTGAGTAATATAAATCACATCGGTGTTTTTGTGTCTGCCTCGAGAAAATATCTGAGCTGGATTTGATTGTTTGTCCAGCGTCACATCATCATATACTATGAGATTATTAATAAATCCATTGAGGTCATCTACAGATGGGGCTTCATCAATATCGGTGATAAAATCAGTAATGTCATTACCATCCTTGACCTACAATTTAGCATTTTCATTAAAAATTTTAAGCACATTGTAGCATTGCTGATTATCTACAGATGGTGCCACTAAATATAACTGATCATCCCACTTGAGCCATCTCATTATCAGATTAAGCAACATTTGCATCTTACCAGACCCAGACGGACCTATGATAATTGCTCTGATAGAATTTGGTAGTGCTGGATGATGCTTGACTGGCTCCTGCTTTCATGTCACTGAGAAATCAATGATATCCATGTTGTACAAATATAATAAATAACATAGATTTGTAATGTGTTTGATGCAGAGAATCCATCCCCACCAGTGGATTAACAACAATAATAACAAAAAAATATAAAGCATGCACTTACAGGCAAATGTGTGAAATGTGGTACAAAAATACAAATTTATCTCCCTTGACAAGTCAAGGAAAACAGGTGTTGATGTCGCCGCTTCATTAGGAAAATTACCACAAGCTCCATTGACTAAATACCCAGGAGAAAAACATCTTCCTAGATATAATTATTGTGGTCCTGGAATCCGACTTGATATCCGACTTGACGAGCGAGATCAACCAAGACCTGGAGAGTATCCAATAAATGGGATTAAAGAAGCATGTCATGTTCATGATGTAGCATATAAAAATAAGGATTTACAACAACGACATATTGCAGATGTCAAGTTGATTCACTCATTAAATTCCATAAAAAATAAATCTCTCAGAGATAAACTTGCTAGCTTCCTAGTAGAATCCTTGATGAAAGGTAAACTAGTATTAGGGGTGAGTAATTAATCAACTGATTATTATTATTATAATGGAATCAATTTATTATAGCCCAAGAGGATATTGGAGTGGTAGAGCAGCAATTAGTAAACTTGCTGATGCAGCAAATGTCACACGTTTTGTTGCTGCAGATTGGTTAGCATGACAGGCAATATGGCAAATCTAACTACCACCACCTAAAAAAGTTCAATATGCACATTTTGATGTCAGCACTCCCAGTGAAGTTCATCAAGCAGATATTTTATTTTTACCACACAATACTATTAAAATTAGTAGATGTCAATCACACACAAATACGCATTGACTGTCCTTGACGTTGCAAGTAGATATAAAGAAGCAGAACCACTATCAACAAAAATAGCAGCTGAAGTTGCATCTGCACTTGAATGAATTTATCAATGAGGATCCGGACTACAAGGTGGTCTACGATGGCCACAATTGCTACAGGTTGATCCTGGCAAGGAATTTCTTGGTGCAGTATTATCTCTGATGAAAAAACATAACATCAAAATCAGATGAGAACATACCGTAATTCATCACGATCAGGCAATTGTTGAATGATTTAATCGAACACTTGCTGAGTGTTTATGGTTATTTGGATATCAGTATGCACAGGAAATATCCCTGAACAAAGTTCAAAAGACATGAGATCTTGTGAATGGGTTGCAAGACTACCAAGTGTAATAGCTGCAATAAATAATGAAATTACTCGTGTAGTTTCTATGAAACCCATTAATGCAATCAGAAATAAAAACATATGCCAATACAATGACATGACTCCTCCTCGAACAGCCAGTACTAGGTAATGTGACTGTAAGATATTTATATGAACCTGGTGAAACTCACAATTGCACCTAATTCCATTCCTTCCGATAAGTTAATATTACTTCGATTTATAAATGTGTTACTCTCCATTGTATCAGTAATTATAAAACCAAGTTCGGCATCATCTATAATTAATCTTGTACAATGTCATTTATGATCATATGATCCTCCTTGCATAAATTTACCAATTATTTTTCTGCCAAGATGTTTTGCAGTTTTATTCTCAAAATCAGTTATATCAGGATTTTCATCATCAGAATATTTCTTTTGTTGTGGTAACCAAACTTGATTCTGCGGACTATATGATATAATTGCTTCACTTACTGCTAACAATAATAGTATTTTTACATCAAGCATATACCGTAAAAATACTGTTGGTGCCCATGTTTTTTCTGAAAAATGTTTGCCAAACCAGACATAACAAATTGGATGAAGCGAATCCAGTCAGGTCAAAATCTGGTATTGGTCCATTTGTCAGTACTCTGGTCATCTTGTGTGTTGGATGTCCAAATCTGTAAAAATATACAGAACACTCTCCCATTCCAAGAAAACTTTCAGGATAACATGCAACCATATCAATTGAGATTACATCCTTATAATCATATCAGGTATTCTACAATCCACCATGTCCATATATGACCCAACTGCATTGTATTTCTTCAAGAAATTCCAATTGTGCTGGTTTCCATGATTTTTCCTTCTGAGCAAAATGAGCAGCAACTGGCGGAACAGTAAAACATTTACTCATTAATTGTTCAGCTTCGTCATGGGTATATTTCAACACAAGATTTTTCATTTCTTCATGGAGAAATTCTGTACGATAAGTATCTCCAGTAGGCCATGCAAACTGATCATAGTTTCCATCATTGGAACTTTGAAACAGCCACACAGATACAAGATTGCTTTTACTGATATTTTTGATAAAATCAAACATATCACCATTTTAGAACTTAACAGTTTGATTTCATGGAAAAATGGTTACCTCAAATGTCTATGCATGCGCATTATGATCAATAATATTTATCAGGGCTCCTTTTGATTCATATTTCAACTCATACAAAAATTTCTCTGGTTATTGTTTTTACCATTTTTGGGAATTTAGTGTTTTTTCTAACTTAGCAACATCACTTATTGTAGCTCCTTTATCTTTGACTGATTCAGCCCATTTGTTTATTTTTTCACATTATAGATCTGTTAGTTTATTTTCTTCGTATCGCATTTGTGAAATGTTCTGTAACTTAAGCTACACAATTTATTTTCAAAATTTCATCAGTTTGAGATCATGAATGCTAGCTTTATCATTTATCGGATATATTGCATAAATAACTGCAGTCACTGGGTATGCTCATTCATAGTATGGTTTATCAATACCAGTCAACATTCCTGGTTTGGAATTTTTATTTGACGTAAAAATATTTCCAGTGTGAAGACAGACAAGGTCATGTTTGTCACGAATAATCCAAGTATCATCTAGCTCCACAATAAATTTTACTTAAAAAAATATCTTTGACTGTCAGGATAATTAATAATAGTCACCACTCGTTGGTCATTCATTGTAGCATCAATAACACCTTTGGTGTCGCATATAATTCTAAATGTTGACCAGACATGAGATGCACCATTGTCATGAAATTCTTTCTTGGCATCATGAATACTTTTAATTAGAGTTTTCGTCAGATCAACCCGAACTTGGTTCTGTCAAGATCAAATCTAGCTTTAGAGGGTTTGATGATAGATAATCTCTCAAACTCTTCCATATTATAATTAAGACAAATATATATTTAAATTAAAATATAATTACATATATATATATATATATATATATATATATATATATATATATATATATATATATATATATATATATATATATATAATGATTCAAACAAAGAATAACTGTAAATGGCTAATGATAGATTCTACAACTCCCTTTAACAAAGCTTGCAAAACAAATTCTGTGGACTTCACCTACAAAGTGTATGAAGAGGGAGTCTAGGACCAAAACCGTGTTTCAAGTGTGGTGTTGGGGTTAGAGGAGAAACGCAATTGTGTGTACCATGTAGTGGTAAAAAATACAGAGAGCTAAAACGATATTATGATAAACAAAATAACTCCAGCAATGATAAAGTCATAAAAAACGCAGATGACTATGCACAAAATAATTGCAAGGCTGGTGAAGAAATAATATATCAATCAACGAATACAGCTTGCAAATAATTTGATATTTGCATACCTTTGGTTCAACGTGTCACCGATAATATTACCAGATCAGCATTTTCAAAGAAATGTAAACAAAAAATAATAATTCAGTATCTCCCGATTGTGTTAGATACAAACAGATGAAGGGAGATAACTCTGTCAAGCAAAGATCTCTCCGGTAGAGTAATTAAATAGTTACCCCGCTTGTTACTGCACAATATTATTTGACTACAGTGATTATTTTTGTGTGTCATCATTCAGTAACTAATATGCAGTAATAACTGTGTTCTTAATTAACATAACACATTCAAGAAAATGTTTTACTTACCTGTTCACTTCTACAATTACACTTGCTGAATAACCATGAAGAATTCTGGTTGCTTTTTATAGTCATTATAATGCCTGCACAGAATGTTCTAGAAAATCATGTGATTGAGTTATTCTGGAAACTGTCATTAAGGAAACTGTCATTCTGGAAATTCCACATAGGCGAATGTTCCAGAATGTTTTAGAAAATCACATGATTGAGTCATTCTGGAAACAGTGTAATTTTGGAAATTCCACATAGGCCAATGTTCCAGAATGTTCTAGAAATTTACGTCATTCTTTAAGTGTATTTATGGGAGTGAACAGGTGAGTAAAACATTCATTTAGTAATCTATGGCTTGTGTTAAAGCTATACTATATAATTGTATATTGTCTTGGTTGAAGAATACAATTTAAATATTTATTATATTATGAATTTTGAAAATATTAATGCTATTATATCTGCAATTCAAAAATTAAAATATGACGGTATACAAATATCTGATGAACTGAGTGCTGAAAAAAGTCTCTTTGATTTTGAATCATTACAACAATGAATTGAAGATAAATATACACTACCAGCAGAAAACCAATTCATTAAGCTGATTCAACAATCTATTTTCCAATCCTTTGTGACAGTCAAAGATACAGAAGTTGAAAAATTTGTTTCTTTCTCATACAGAATTGAAAATAATTAAATCAGAATTATCTCATGAATAGAATGCAAAAAAGATTATTAATACATGTATAAGACAGTTGAGAAAAAGTATGTCAGATTGTGAAAATGAAAGTGCTATCACCAGTGACCATAGTGATTGTGAAATTGAAACTTATGGCAACAGCGAGCATTTCAGCTTTTTTTGGGGTAACGGATTGTCAGCATGAAAACAATGTCAACATCACTAGTGATTGTGAAAGTGAAAGTGTTAACACTCAATAATTACATGATTATAACATTTATTCTGATTCAGATTTATTTTTATTCTGATTATAATATTTATTTTTATTCTGATTTATTTTTATTCTGATAATATTTATTTTTATTCAGAAATAATTTTGTAAAAATTTTCTGTTTTCAGTAGGATTTTCATTATTTTTGGTACATTTACGCAATCAAATTATAAAATCTAACTGATTTTCAAAATTTTGATTACCAATCACCCCATCTAATTTGATAATCAGTGAAGAATAAGATTAGAATATTTATTCTGATAATAATATTTATTCATATTATAATATTTATTTGGATTATAATATTCTGATAATAATATTTATTCTGATAATAATATTTATTCTGATAATATATATTCAGATTTATTTTATTCAGATTATAATATTTATTATGTAGTTTTCTGTTTTCAGTACAATTTTCACAATTTTGAGTACCCGGTACATTTACCCTATGAAATTATTAAAACCTGACTGATTTTCACATTTTTGAGTACCAGTGCTAGACATCACTATAAACTGCCACACTGCAGACATCATAGCGATATGACTGAAAATTTTTTAAGGCTACATTAAAAATCCAAATCACACACACTCACACACAAGTTTTGTTAGTCTTACTATACATGCACCAACTGCGTCGGATTGTCAGATTGCATCATTGTCGTTGTCTTTTCTAACAAGTACAACTTTATGCTTATCTCTGAAAATAAGCTTTCTGACATGTCTACAAAATCCAAATATGTGTGATAGTGGAATCACACACAAAAATTCTTCATCATCATTTAGCATTGATCTATGTGCCACAAATCCTAAGTTGAATTCTTGAGGCATCATGAACCACTGGCCTCACATCAGTGTCGGTGTTGTCTGCATTGTTTCTTGGTGGTCTTATATCATACTATAAACTTGCTGAATGATCAGTTGTATCCTTTGCAAACATCATTGACAGACCAGCTGATCTTGAGTAATCATTGCTGTATCTTGCAAGGCCAAGTATCATCATGGAATATCAATGTTCTCCAGGCATGATTCAATGGGTCTTCTGTCAATCATGTATATGGCATTTTTAAATAACGCCATAATGCCATTGTTAACAAAACCAGGTCAATCACCAATTCAGATTCCTGTACCCTCTGCTTGTAAAGGTCTACCTTCTACTTCAGTGAATGCTTCAGTGGGTAAGAAATATCTGCTTGTATCCTGAACTTGAAGTTTGATTCGTCCGCTCTGATTTGGCTCTCATGCATCATAAGAATAAGATTGATAATCGTGCATAGATTTATCTTTCAGAACTGGCGCATCCGTGTCAAAGGCTGGATCAGATATATGTTTGAACATTTTATTATAATTGCTATCGTCTAATATGAAGACCACTTCCTGCTATTAAACTGGCAGTTTTCTTTTTTTCTTTTTCTGATAGTGGTACACCAGCCAGCTGTGCTAGTTTGTGATCTGCAGCTTGATTTATTATTTTACTAACATTTGGAGGGAGGCATAACTTCAGTGCTGAGTAATTTTACTGGCTGTGGTTTTCATCATATTAATCATGCTAGTCTATCCTTGATAGCTGAGAATGCCTTGCTGGCAACATTACCAAAGGCACCAATACCTTTATCATGAATGTCAATAGCTTTCATTGATAATTGTTTTGCAATCAGTAATGCTTTTGGGGCTATCCTTTTAAATAGACCCTGAACAATATCATTGAGTCTATCACCGTAGATCGCTTTGTACATTGGTAATTGCAAATGTATCACCCTGACCATGATCGGTCCACATTGAGCATTATGTATGATCATCTTATTTTAGTCATTGTATTTACTTGCATACCCTTAATCACTGTGATAATGATCAATGATTTCATCAATGAGAAACTGATAAACATTAATCTCCATGATACCGCCTGTAAATAATCATTGACAAATATCAGCTGCGTCATTATTTCCGGCTTGTCTTCCACCAATCAGAATTTCTAGTCTATCAACATCTGCGTTGACGTTATTGGGACATGGAGTAATAAGACCACTTCCTTGAGTAACAAGACCACTTCCAGTTGCTCCTTCTTCCTCACTTGTTGTTTTATCTGTTTTTTTTTCTTCCATGTTCTTGAGGCTGATTTCTTTTCTGATTTTCCTTTTTCAAGTTGCTGCTTCAGTTTTTCTTCTTTGAGTCTCCTTCCTTGCTTTACTCATTCAATATACTCATATAGTGTATTGTGGAAAAGGTCAAAACTATTAATATCTTGCTCAGATCTGATTTGTGGAGCATCAGCAGCGATGCAATATATATCCCTGACCCAATCAGCAGCTTTTAGAGTATTAACATATTTGGGTTTCATAAACCTATTGCTATCACGATATCCATACGCGGAAATATTAATTACTTGGTTTGGGTTTTTGATAGTGGCAATACCATAAGGCGTGAATTTATCTGTCATGTTAATTCTGACTCTTGGCAGAGGTTGTAGTTGAACTTCAGGTTGTGGTTGAGGAGGTTGTTGGGGTGTTGTTGAGCTGTTTGAAGACAGCCAACAATATCAACAGGTAATGTCTCGAGCTTTTTGAGCCGCCTCTGTTGCTGTAACAATTTGTTTTTTGCTGGTTAGACAGTTGGTTTAAATAACTGTTCTGTACCTTCTGCAGATTCCACCTGAGACTACTGATGTGCTTGTACTTGCTGCTTGACAGCATTGTGAACAGGGATATATTTCTTAATTGCCTCTAGTCACTCTCGAGCTAATTTAACTGTGTGAGATTTCATTATTGATATAATAATTATTTAATTACTCACACACTTCAGCAGCAGGGAGGGTGCAACAAAAAATGAGTGTCCGATGGGTAAACAAACACACATACAAATTTGAAAACACAAATGACAAAGGTAAAGTAACAAAATGAGCTAACCCAATTAGAGAAAATGTACGTCAGTTAGAGGCTTAGGTTTGATGTTATTGACCTTGTATTTTCATTTTTTTTGTATGAAGCTTTATTTTCAAAAAAGACATGCTCCAAAATTGGTCTGTTCACCCTCCCTGCTGCTCGTGGAGAACTATTTCTTCATGTTGGAACTTTAAAAATGTGTACAGTTGTTCCAATATTTGGGATTGTTATTTTGTTGGGCTAGAAATTAGCAATAATATATGGTGAATATTAAATCCTCAGGAGAAAGCTCATATATCAAAATTACTGAGGCCAGGAAGGAGTTGAAGTCAATGAGAATAGAGAGTATTGTATAGTCTGCAGGTTATAAGACTCTCTCAGACTATTAGTGTTCCTGGTTATGTGATGCTGTCAGACTATTACTGCTCCTGGTTATGTGACTGTCAGACTGTTACTGCTCCTGGTTTTGAAACACTGTCAGACTATTACTGCTGCTGGTTATTAGACACTGTCAGACTGTTACTGCTCTTGGTTATGAAACACTTTCAGACTATTACTGCTCCTGGTTATTAGACACTGTCAGACTGTTACTGCTCCTGGTTATGTGACACTGTCAGACTGTTACTGGTGCTGGTTTTGAAACACTGTCAGACTATATTACTGCTGCTGGTTATTAGACACTGTCAGACTGTTACTGGTCCTGGTTATGAGACACTGTCAGATTATTACTGCTGCTGCTTATTACACACTGTCCGATTTACTGCTCGTGGTTATGAGACATTTTCAGACTATTACTGCTGCTAGTTTTGAAACACTGTCAGTTTATTATTACTGCTGCTGGTTATTAGGCACTGCCAGACTGTTACCTGTTACTACTCCTGGTTATGAATCACTGTCAGACTATTGCTGCTGCTGGTTATTAGACAGTGTCAGACTTACTGCTCCTGGTTATTAGACAATGTCAGACTATTAATGCTCCTGTGTATGAGACTCTTAGACTATTAGTCCTCCTGATTATGAGACTGTCAGACTGTTACTGCTTCTGTTTATGAGAAACTCATAAAATTTCTGATCCAGCTTATGAGACACTATCAGACTATTACTGCTGCAAGTTATTAGACAATGTCAGACTGTTGCTGTTCCAGGTTATGAGACAGTGCCAGACTCTTACTGCTGCTGGCCATGAGACAATGTCAAACTTTAACTGCTCCTGGTTATGAGGCAGTGTCAGACTATTACTGCTGCTAGTTATGAGTCAGTGTCAGACTATTACTCTTTCTGGTTATGAGACAGTGTCAGACTATTACTATTCCTGCATATGAGACACCCTCAGGCTATTACTGTTAATGGTTATGAGACAACTACTGCGGGATATGAGACAGTGTCAGAGAATTACTGTTCCTGGTTATGAAACACAGAATATTGCTGTTCCTGGTTATTCCATTATTTTAATAGTTCCTCAAGGCTTAATGCTTTTCAGTTTGTTTTGAGAACTGAGACATACTGAACATTAGGATTATATAATTTTAGTGTTGGGTGAGATGGTTTATGAAATTCACATTTTTCAGACTTGAAAATTGGGAATTTATAAGAAAATAAATCTTGAGAATTGTGATGAAAACCTGGAAATTTTCAAAACTGAGATGTTTACATATAAAAAATAGAAACAGATTGTTATGTGTACCAGGCTTTGTACTCAATTCAATTTTGGTTGTTTTGAACAGAACCCTTGGCAGGGCATTTTGGCTTATTACTTTACCAAGAGAGATAGCCTTGCTGTAAGTGGTTATTGCATGGCAAATTGAATTTTTTCTTTTATATTTAGCTGTTTCAGTTTTACAGGTTTTGTTAGATAATTTGTTTTCATGCTTGATTTTCTTTTGCCATTTTTTTATTACAGTCATATGTAGAATTACTGCAAGCTAGTTTTGTAAATTGTTGCTGTGATTGAACAGGAATTAAGTTCAGAGATATAGCAAAATAGAAAGTACAATACTTAAAAAAGCTCAGTGCATTATATCTCACACGGGCGATATTCATAATAGAGATTGGAATAAAGTAATATGCAAATTATCCAGACATATTGGGAGACATGATTTTGTCTGGATAATTGGTTATCCTGATGAGTGAATTTTGGTCTAAAAGAAGAACTGTGAGCATTTGTCAGAGTGCATTGATCAGGGTAAACTCATCTAGCATGGATTCTGTTCATACCTATGTTGATAGGTGATTAACTTTTATTAACAGTTAAGTCACCATTGATTGACAGTTGATTACATAGTACAGAATGCCTTTGGTGAAGTTATTATGAGCCTTTAATCCCATTTGATGAGCTTGGGGTTTCTATATGACAAATTATATACTGTCATCATGGCATTATTAGCATCAAATGGGTATAAGAATAAAAGGACCATACAGTCTTGGCAGTTGTGGACAATCTTCCATTACAATGAAGGAATATTTCAAAAGGGGATAACAAAGGTTTCCTTTAAATGTAGATAGCCACTATGACACATTTAACTGTAATATGTGACTATTTATATTAGATAAAAATAGAGATGAATCTGTTTAACCAAAAATGTACAGCTAGAACCACATAACAGAAAGAGATTGGTGGGCATTCTTCTCAGTAAAGATATTTGAATTTAAGTAAGAATCACAGAAATAGTTTTGCTGTCCAGCTGTGATTTATTTATTTTTGTGCATTCATTTTAAAAAAGGAATATTCATAATGTATAATATGTCTGTCTAGCGTGCCTGTTTACTTAGTGTTCTATTATTTCATTTTCATTATTACTTAACCCAAAACTTGTTTTATGCCATTTGAATTAAGAGAGTTGTTTATTCATTTTCAAATGTAACTTGCATAGATTAAGCAGTATAAAATGTTGGGAAATTCATAGAAGTTTATGTCATTTTTTTTCTTCAGGGATTTGCGTATACAAGCATGCATCTGACTAGCATGATTTTCGTGTAATGTCTCAGACTGCATAAAATTTGCTGAAAACTTTTTTATTCCTTTTTTTCATATCTTACTCCTTTGCCAGTTAGCTACTTACATAGGTTTTGGTGTCATACATAGAATAAAAATTATTTTAAATCTTGGTTGTATTATACAGATAAAATGAGAATTGCAGGTTTGTTTGTAGCTTCTTTTACAGTTCATTCGTAACAAAACATTTTTCTGTTCAGAACCCCAGCTCTATCCAGCATGCACCTACATACCTTCCATCTGAGGGTCTGGTGGAAGACGTCACAATTATGGATGCAGTATCTGTCTCCAGTGCTGATGGTGAAATTCTTACATTGCAAGATAAGGTAAGTTGCTGTTGTATTTATCGGTATATGACGCACCTTTTTATATGGTTTTCACATTATATGATGGAGTGGATTTTATACATAAACAACAAAATTGCCAGTAGCTATCATATTCCAGATCAGACAGACAAGGATACAATAGGAAATTTGATGCATACTTGCCCTTTAACATTCCTCTAGATGAAATAAAAAATACTCTGAGAAGTTAATAGATTTGTGCAGACAATATTTAAGACAAATCATACACTTGAGGATGGAAACAGGAATCAGCAGATTTTGAAATGGAGAATGAGAATAAAATTGCAGCATTTGGTACAGTGGAATTTATTTTCTAAACCTTTGCTCTAAATAGTATGTTTGTGTTATGTTTTCTGGTTTGCTTTTTATTCAGGGGGATTACAGTATAAGGAAAAAGTTTATTAAAATTCTTGAGTTTCTGAGAATATGATTTCCAATGTAGGATGTATGGGTTATTTTTCTTTTTTCTGTCATAATACACACTGCATATGTCGGTGATACAATCATGTGTATATATTACAAGCAGTGTCAATTTCCCTGAACTTCTTTGGTGGACAAGATGTGTTTAACCTTGAACCTTTCACTCCTAGACCAGTGTACCATTAATTGTTTGCAACTACTAAGGCAAAGGGACATAGAATTTCTCTGACTGTCTCTCTGTCCCTGTTTCTATCCTCCACTTTGTCAGTCCTCTGGCATTCATTTTTATTATTAGATTAGAACCAAATATCTTGTGAAACTTCATCTTAAAAACTGCTCATTTAAATTTAATTGTGCACACATTTTACACGTATTTCTTAAAGTGGATGGCCTTGATCATATAAACTTAGTCATTGCTAATGTGAATACTCTAACTTCAAAATTTATTATGATTTCATTCAAGTTTATCGTGAAGTTTCATCTCAACAGGACCTCAGATGAGGTCGATGATGAGCACATTCTGCATAGATTTCTCAGAATTATAGCCATTAACCTTCTTAGCACTCGCAGCACTGATGCACATCCTTGTACACATTCCAAAATAAAAATCATCTCACTGCTACATCAGGTTTCCAGTCCACCAGCTATTTAGTGGGAGGTGGCAGGGGACAATGACCATGTCAATGACAACTTCTTGTAACAAATAAGAAAACATTTTATTCCATATAATTTTGGAATTGTATCATCAATGCCTCAGACTTGTACATGTATTTCACTTGTACTTAATGAATATATTTGTTTTCTATGAGTATAACTATTTATGCATGAAAGCATTAATGAAGACAAAATGTCATGGAAATGAAATGTTTTAAAATAAAATAAAATTAACTTTAACTATTACTTTACTACAGGTGACATTATATGATGGCGTTGAATCCTGGCTGAACAGATTGCGTGACTCTGTGGCCAAGACTATACGAGAGATGAATATTAGTGTCATCAAAGATTGTGAAAATGGCATCTCCATAGATGAATGGGCATCCAAGGTATTGTTAAGATTTTCTACAATTTGAGATTGATGCTACTGTCTACACATTTTTTTCTGTTGTGAATAAATGTTCTTGCTAATTTTGTCATTATCACAGATTTATTGCTTAAAAAATTCTCTATGCTGTGTAGCTATGAGCATTTAACTGCAAGCACAAAGCCAGGTTTAAGTATTTTTTAAGGTTTAACAATATTAGTAATAAAAACATCAGCAAGTACAGCAGCAGTAAAAAAATGTAACTATAATAATAATAATAATAATAATAATAATAATAATAATAATAATTTGTTCACAATAGAAGAAAATATTCAGTATATTAAGAATTCTATGGTAACCAATGTCTTCTTAAGAATTTATCATACAGAAGATCATATGACAATTGTCATGTTTTATATAATCTGAAACAAATGTGTTTTGATTATAGCTTCATACCACTTCTATTAAGACCTTTCTATTTCCTATTCTCCCCCTTGTTCTCTGTCTCTCTCTGTCTTTCTCTCTCTCTCTCTCTCTGATAGGAATTATGAAAACTAAAAACATAGCAAAAGATATTAGTTATATTTATTGATGTCTCTATACTTAGAAATTGTTGTCATGCTGATACTGAATGATGTTTTACCCAGTACCCAGCTCAGGTGTGTAGAATTGGCATGCTGTACCATTGGACCAAGGAATGTGAACAGGGTATAACTGAGATTCGATATGACAGAAAGGCCCTCCAAGGTACACTGAAGAAATATTTCACAACTATTTCCAAACTTCCAACTGTATTGGGTCGTGGAGTATGGAGAACCCTTGAGGACCCCATGTTACCAGTTCATAAGTCCAGACTGGAGTGTATGATCACAGTGAGTAAAGCGTATATCTGTCTTTCTGTATGTTTGTCAAAATGTGTTAGGACAAGGGGTAGAGAGAACCCTCAAGGACTCCATGTTACCAGTCCATAAGTCATGATTGGAGTGTATTATCACAGAGAGAACAACTTATATTATCTTTCTGTATGTTTGTCCAACTGTATTGGGTCAGAGGGTATGGAGAATCCTCAGTTACCCAGTGTTACTAGTCCTTATGTCTGAACTGGAGTATATGATCACAGAGAGTAAATCTTACAAAATATTTTTCTTTATGTATGTCTGTCCCTTTTATGTCTTGCCAGAATTTGCAGGTAGTGCGATGTGTATTTCCTACAGTTCTGGTGGCAATTGCATTTATGGTACTGATATCACAAAATTTACAATCTGTCTCTCTGTTCATAGAAATATAGTGTCACATTAAGAAATTTGCAATACCATGACTTGTTTGTAGCAATGATACATCTTGATTGATACTGATGATAAATGCATTGAATAAACTTCATTATGCTCAGATGTGGTGACCTTCCAAATCTGAGAAAATGTCAAAATATAGAATTCTTTGTTAACACATTAACCCCTAGCGACGACTTTACAGGGCAGGAGGTAGTAGCCTGCTGCCGAGCTCTGTAGCGTCATGGTCATGCATGATACACTAACATGGATGGTATTATAGAAAGGTAGACAGATGTAGCTCTAAAATGATATCAAATAATCTGGAATATCTAGTTGCACTACAAAATACACAAAATTCGCCCATGGTCGGAATCCCATTTTGTGTCCGGATTTTGGACTTTTTGGTCTCAGATCTAAGGCAAACCGGTATCAACTGCAAGCAGACAGATGAGCCTTTGCAAAAAGTAGGATAAGATGGGCATTTGGAATAAAGAGTGGTCTCCATATGAAAATAATGGCTCCATTTAGCAAAAAAAACCACAAAAACAAGTCCAACTTTTACCCTTCTGCTCATGCGCGAGTCTAATAGCCAACGAAAAACGATGTTTCTAACACAACTAGGCAATATGTTATTGAAAGATGACCGGGGATTTGGTGTTTTCGAGTCTATTCAGAAATAGCTTTCAAAATGTGTTTTCTACTCGATTTTCAGGCAAAAATGGCAAAAACCTCCAGGGGTTAATGTGTTAAAGGGATATTTTCTTACTCTATGGCTAGTATACATGATGTTATTTCAGCAATCTTTGTACCTGAGAGATATCTTAGACAATATGTGTCAGAGAAAATTGAAGGAACCTTCAGATTTTGAATGGAGAAGAAGCATAAGATGTTACTTCCAAAAGACTGGTAAGTTAGAAATTCCATTAAATTTATTCCAATCAGTTTTTTGCTTATTTTCCTTACCGTTTTAATCTAACATGATCATAGTTTGTAAATTTCAAAACTGTGAGTTATTTACTTACTGCTAATACATCTTTAGAGTGGTGATTGTTTGCTAGAACAGTAACGTTTGTTTTTACATAATATATGTAACTGACAAGTTATAACAATGAAGAAGTGCTCTAATTCATATCCAGTAAAGACTGATGTACTAATTATTTTGTACAAACACTATTTGTATTGAATGATGAAAAATATTGATTCAGGTTGGAAAAATCTCACATATTTTTATTTATTGTAAAAGGTTTTTAAAACTTATAATTTTCTTTTGACTGCATTCATATTCCAATAATGACTTAGACAAATCATTTGAATCAAAGATGAGAGTAGTTAAATCTTAATTCATTAAGAAAGTATTTGACACCAAATTATTAGCACAAAATTTGACAGAATAAGATTCTGCACAATTTTTTTAGTTTTGTAAAAATTAATATACAATTCTGTCCATGTAGTAGACCGATTGTTCAGATTGGTTTGAGAAGTTGATAGAACTGTTGAGAGAGGCCAACAGAGTGGCTGATGTCACATGTGTAAACTTTTGTACAACTTTGTCATACTGCTTGGTCATTCCAGTGGTAGAAGTCTGGGATGATGGTCGTTCTAATGCATTGAGTACCCCTGAGACTGAGTGTAAGATGTGTTTCATCTCTATGTTTGACCAAATGGGATACTCCCACTCTAGCCACGTTGCCATAGCAATACTAATGCACTACGGCTCTCCCTTCTTATAATGCAGAAATTGGGATCCATAATTATTGTCTGTGTTATACAATGAATCATGGTGTAGTGAAAATGATAAAATATTTGATAAATATATTTATGTCAGGGTAATAAACAATATGCCAATCAAAACTGCTAACCATGTTATATACAAAACTGTGGTTTAGCAAGACTGATAAAAAATCGGATCAATGCATGTACTGTGTATATTTGTTCATAAGTCTATTCCAGCTGTAAACTTCACAGACCTAGATCTTCCATTACATAATGCATTGGCAGATCTGGGTCTATGTAGTTTGTCAGGATTAATTGGTAGAACAAGCAAAAGTCACTCTGATCTTCTGGTACATTATGCAATGGCAGATCAGGGTCTCTGTTATTTGTTGGTGGATGTGACTTATAAATGAGTGTATGTGGTATATGTGTTGGGGAGGGAATAAACAAAATGCCAGTCATATATATAATAGTAATTTTAGTTGATAAACCAATTCAAGTACAATGGTTTTTTTTTATTCCTATACAGTCAGGGAAACGGGAAACCATTTTGTCTTGAAACATTTTCTAGTCATCATACTCCAACTGAGGACTTAGAATTTTGTCAGAGCTAGGTATATATAAAAACTGGAGTTTGTATTTTAAGGATTTTTTACCTTTTTGGTTTATTCATTGTTTTGTGTGTCTTATTTTTTTTTTATACCTAAACTTACTTTGCCCTGTATAGCAAGGATTGTACTGATATGCCATTAAACCCTATCCACACATACATAGATACATATTTACATGCATCCATACTGGTTTTCAAATAAACCTTTCAGACAATAAATGCTTTTTTCAGGATTTGCATGGTAACAAAGTGTATTGTAAAGAGGGAGAGCTGTATTTTTGTATTTTTATTTGTTTTTGCTCATAGAGAGCTTCTCCTGCCATGTTTTCTGGTAGTAACTTTTCTAAGAGAAAGGTTACATTCTTTTTCCAGGATATCTCCAACGTATGAGTATTTCTAAAAAAACTATAGCTGAAATCAGGTTATGATAGAAAGAATGATTCCTATAAACATTTTAACATATTTTTAGGGCATGTCAGCTATAATGATGAAATGAATCATGGAAATTTTTGTATTTTATTACATACCCAATTAATGTTACATGCTTGAACTAACATTTGATACAGCTGTTCAGTCTGTATTTCTGAATCACACACCATGAATTGAACTACTTAGGTGTCTTCTTTGACATCCTTACTTATATATTTTTAGATGCAGGAAATCAAACTTTTATTAATTCCAATTTGTTTTGAATTTTGTTCATACAGTAAAGCTGCTGGTATTGAAAAGGCATAAAAGAAGCAGTATGTAATAAATACAAAACCACATTTATGTTTTGTTTTGAGTCAGGGGAAAGAACTTGTTTGATGCAGCTAATAAAAAAGGTCTTCATTGCCTTGATGTATCCTTACATGACATCAAACTTTTCACCAACTCAAAATGTGTATGCAGTTTTGCGTGTGTCACTTCCATTGGCAGTTCTAATATGCCCTATGCATTTTGGGTTCAAAAGTTCAAAGGTTGAGGTCAACATGACTGAAAGAAACAAAATGGTTTCTGCAAGTTCTCCATCACCCAAGGAACCCCTTAAATTTATTGATCAGAAGGTCAAGGTCAGGGTCATTGTGACTGAAAGAAGTTATAACCATAGTTATGCAATTTTGTGAATGGTATGCATATGGAGTAAGGAAGAACCCTATCAGTTTCAGGTTCGAAGGTCCAGGTCATTTGGACTGAAATAAGGAAACTTGTTTTTGCATAATAACTTGAGTTCTTCATCATCTATGGGTTCCCAAACTATGTGGATGGCTTACTTGGAGTAAGGAAAAACTCGTTTCTTTTTGGAGTAAAATGGTCATGCTCAAGATAGTTGACTGAAAGAAGAAAAACAGCTTCTGCATAGTAACATTTGTTCTACTTGACATACCTTAACCCATCTTTGTGGATGTGACATGTGGGCTAAGGAAGAAGACTATTGATTTTGAGGTTAAAGGTCAAGGTCACTAACTTAAGAAAAAATAGTTTCCATACAATAACATTAGTTCTATGTCAGATCTGACCCAAACTTTGTGAAAGGATTTCTCTTAGGGCAGAGAAGAAGCCTATCAATTTTGGGGTCAAAATGTCAAGGGTCAAGGTCACTGACAGAAGAAAAATTGTTTCTGCATAACATTCTCAGTTCTGAACATAGAGGACTTTGCAACTTGGGGCAAGTGTATAATGTGCTTTTCATGGTACTCTTGTTTATTTTTGTAGGCATCAACATTAACTTTTTGCGTTTAATTTTGATTCCATTGCAATTTCCTCAGCAATTATGAAACTGGATGAGTACATTTATTGTAGGAATTCATACTCACCATTAGCAAAAGTAGGTTACAGTTACCTTATTTTCACAGATCTAAATTATGGTTTTATATTTTGCTTCATGTTTATGACAATATTGCATGTACAGCCATCAAATTTGATGCTTAAATTTACTGTAAAGACCAGTATTGACACCATAAATAAGCAGGTCACTATGATCTATTTTTCTTGCTCATTTGATCTTTTTGAATTTTTGATCATGTGGATTATTATGCAGAGAGACCATCTTCTGGAATTTGCAATCAGTTGCAATGGCAAGTCAGTCATAATGATTAAATGGATCTGTGAAGTTGTTGTGAAATGAGAACTTACATTTTGATCTCCCATAAAGAATATGTCTAAAACCAATATTTTGCCATTTTTCAGATGAAGTAATGCAATTCTATAGCTGTATTTGTCACTGGATATTTAGCTAAAAAGCAGGCAGATCTTTTCCCAAAGTTTTGGCTGTTGAATGTGATTTGAAATACTCACATGTAAGGCCATTGTTGGATGCCACAGGAAAAAGCCCGCTATGCTCCTCTTTCAGCCTTGCCTGCCTTCAATAAGACTTCCTTATTTTTAATGAGAATGTGCATGAACCTGCTTATTATAATAATCAGTTATTGCAAGCCTTAGTAACATGTCAGAAAGCTGACCCAGCATGGACCCAGCATAACATTTCATGCTGATTTGAGTGAGTTCATCAAAGTTTCTCATCCAAGGCTTCTTTTGTTGATTGATAATAAAAGTACTTTAATTTATGTGTATGAACTTGTTGCATTGATGATGTAAATTTTCTTTCTGTATATTCCTGAAAAATGAGGAAATCTTGTATGTAACAGGCAGTCAACAGGCTGTAAAGGAGCATACTGGATATTTGTCTATGGCTTGCAACAAAGACACAGGAGAGTAAAGCTGTTTTAAGGATGTAATCTAGTTGATAAAATGGAAGAAAGTTACTAAACTGAAAAGCATAAAGTGTTCCCCAATGAATTTCTCCCTGTCATTTTTTCCATATAACTCCTTTCGTTAAATTAGTGTCCAATAAAATTGTTGTCCTGTCTCAGCTTAATTTATATCTGCCAGAATGTTACAGATACAAAACATTTTGTTTGTTTATTTCTTTAAGTTTTTCCAACTTCAAAGCTTTTATTCATCCAACCTTTGTTTTTTTTAAAAAATTCAGTGTCTAAAATTCAAAGTGTTACAATTGTTTTAAAGTGTCTTGTAATATATCAATGCTTCTTTCAGTTGTGATCAGTTAACTGTCATGAGGGATCATTTTTTGTCATTGTAATATAATTTGCTGGAACCTTTTTGTGCAAGGGTTAATAATATATTACAGTTTGTAAACTGATTTAGTTCTGTATGTATAGATTTTGTATGTGCAAATTTGATGGTGACTAGAGTCCCATTGTCTTCAGAATAAAATAATTGTTTGATTGGTCTCTATATTCACTCTTTTGAAACAACCAAAAATTCTAATAGTTAACTCAAAATGTTTGGATATATTGTTGCTTTAGAATTCATAAGAAAAACAGTGAGACTTTGTGGGGAATACTTTATGCTGTCCTACTTACTGACTTACTAACAGTTTGGATGATGATATTTGTCTAATACATTCGTAATGGAAACTAACAAATATACCGCTGAAGAATATTATATGCATATTGTATCATACTATGTTTATTTTTATGTTTCTTGTATAGTTTGGTATCTAGTTGGTGAAAGGTCATTTCAGATTAAGTATATTGACAGAAATAGAGCTTGTCCCCATCAAAATGTCCATTTGTCTACTGGTCTCTACAATACTATAGGCTTTTATTGTTATAGTCATCAAGAGAAATGGTTATGTAAATAGTGAAACAAATTTATTTGTATCGATAGATATATTAAGATGTAAAATGTTGCATGTAAATTCGTATTCATTGTAACATGACTCAAATAGAAACAGAGGGGTTAGTTTACATTATGCCATACTTTGAAGGCTTTAGAACTGGTTTTACATTATGAATTACTTTGAAGGCTTTAGTTAAGTTTTACATTATACCATACTTTGAAGGCTTTAGCACATGTTTTACATTATGCCATACTTTTAAGGCATTAGTACAGGTTTCACATTGTGTCATATTTTGAAGGCATTAGTACAGGTTTTGCATTATTCCATGCTTTGAATGCATTATTACAGGTTTTACATTATGCCATATTTTGAAGGCATTAGTACAGGTTTTACATTGTGTCATATTTTGAAGGCATTAGTACAATTTTTGCATCATGCCATACTTTGAAGGCATTAATACAGGTTTTACATTATGCCATACATTGAAGGCATTAGTACAGGTTTTACATTATGCAGTATTTTAAAGCCATTAGTACAGGTTTTACATTATGCCATATTTTGAAGGCGTTAGTACAGGTTTTACATTGTGTTGTATTTTGAAGTCAGTAGTACAGGTTTTACATTATGCCATATTTTGAAGGCATTAGTACAGGTTTTTTATGCTTATATAAGATTTCTTGATTAATGCAGTTGAATATTCTCCATTTTTGATAATACAAATTTGAAATGTTATGGGGATCATCAACATTGGATAAGTTGTGTTCTTTTACACCAGTGGTTAATATGTATGTATAATCATAACTGTAATAGTTAACATATATGCACTTTGTTTATGTTTGCATTCGACTGGGAATTTACAAGGTACAATAAAGGGCAGTTTAAATGACTTTTCCCAAACAGATTAAATGCCAATGTTTCAGCATGGAGACTTTTCACACACAGATTAACTGGCAATATTTCAGCATGGAGACTTTTCACACACAGATTAACTGGCAATATTTCAGCATGATGACTTTTCCCACGCAGATCAGCTGGCAGTATTTCAGCATGAACACTTGCATGCTTTAAACACTTCTTCTCAGATAATAATTTTTGGTTGAAGTATACCATCTTACCCTGTATTATTGGCTTACCCAATAATAATTACCTATTTTAATGCCCACAATTTAATTGTCTGAAAACGTAAGGTTTGGTGGTGGAGTGGGGCGAGATTGAGCTCTTTTTTATGTTTGTGGATTGGCTCAACTAATACTTGTGTCTTCAATACAGATATAAAAATAAAAAATTTCATAGCCTTTGTATCACTTGATCTTGACATCCTTCACATGAATACTGTTCTTTCTGAATGTAAAACTATTTTAATAAAAATAGCAGTTTAGACTGAGCTCATCTGTTAGAACCATCACACACAATCAGTGAAGACTGAGTTCTTTTGTCAGAACTGTCATACACGATCATATAAGACTGAGTTCTTTTGTCAGAACTGTCATACATAATCAGTAATGACAGTTCTTTTGTCAGAACTGTCAAATAAGATCAGTGAAAACAGTTCAGCTGTCAGAAATACCACACATGATCAGTGAAGACTTAGTTCAGCTGGCAGAACTTTCACACATGATCAATGAAGACTGAGTTCAGCTGGCAGAACTGTCACACACAATCATTGAAGACTGAGTTCAGCTGTCAGAAATGCCACACGTGATCAGTGAAGACTTAGTTCAGCTGGCAGAACTGTCACACACGATCAATGAAGACTGAGTTCAGCTGTCAGAACTGTTGGACGTGATGAGTGTAGACTGAGTTTAGCTGTCAGGACTGTTGCACATGATCATCTTACTGCATAAGATTAAAGTATTTCAGTTTTCATGACTGGAATCATGTTGTACTGAGAGGCCTGATAAAAGGAGCCATGATGTAATGAAGGGCCTTATAATAGGAACCAAGTTGTATTAAAAGGCCTTAAAGCAGGATCCATGTTGTAATGAAGGGTCTTATAACAGGAACCATGTAATAAAGGGCATTATAACAGGAACCATGTTGTAACGAAGGGCCTTTTAACATTCCTTTGTTGGCAGTGTACATCATCATCATTTTGAGATTCCTTTGTTGGCAATGTACATCATCATCATTTCAACATTCTTTGTTGGCAATGTACATCATTGTCATTTTGAGATTCCTTTGTTGGCAGTGTACATCATCATCATTTTGACATTCTTTGTTGGCAGTGTACATCATCATCATTTCAACATTCTTTGTTGGCAATGTACATCATTGTCATTTTGAGATTCCTTTGTTGGCAGTGTACATCATTGTAATTTCGACATTCCTTTTTGGCAGTGTACATCATCATAATTTGTCATTCTTTGTTGGCAATCTACATCATTGTCATTTTGACATTCCTTTCTTGGCAGTGTACATCATTGTCATTTTGACATTCTTTTGTTGGCAGTGCACATCATTGTAATTTTCATTTTCAGTACCAGTGCTGTATTAAATCAAATCACCTTTTTGTTTTATTATGCAAACTGTAGCTGGCCTTATTTGGTGTGTTAAAATTGGGATAAAAAATAAAATTATGACCTACAGTTGTCCATAAAATTGTTCACATAAAAACTTTTGGGTTTTCCATGAGCTAGGGTAAAGATGGTATGTTTTAATTGTAATAAAGAAGTTTTCAGTTATCAGAACTTTGTATCATGACAGACATCATGAAAAATATTATTACATATTTATGTCATACATACATACATACATACATACATACAATTTATGATTTGGGGTTTAACATACAAATTATGGATAAATATCTCTCTCCTAAAGAAATTTGACAATGATTAAAACATAGTAGATTGTTATTATGCAGTTTGCACAGAGGCTTTGTCATTAGGATAAAAATACATGATATATTTTGAATCGTTTTCACCCAAATATATAGAAATTTCCAGATGTACAAGAAGCTCTTGCATTGATTGTTGTAACTCGGTATGTATTCTCACATATGACATTAGTGTCCTTGTTTTGTCCCAGCCATATCCATTGAGAGAACATACAGTGTTACTTGTTTATGACATTCCCCTCTTGTCCTCCCTTCCAGTTTGCCCCCTTGTAACTAAGTGTTAGGACATATGACATTAGTGTCTTTATTATTTCTGTATTTCTTACATATGACATTACTGTGTCATTTTTTTGTCAGTATTTCAGACACATGACGTTACTGTGTCTTTGTTATGTGTATTTTTCTGACCTGCAATAGGGGTCCCGATTGGCGAGTGGTCTAAAGCGCTCTCCATTACGAATCACTGCCATCTCACCTCTGTCTGCATGGGTTCAAGTCTCGGATTCAGCCAATGTGGGTATGTGAGAAAGCTTGCCAGTAGCATCTCATGGGTTGGTGGTTCTTTCCGGGGTTTTCCCCGGGTTCTTCCTCCACCATTAATACTGGCCACCATGTATAGCCTATTGTGTGCTGAAAAATGGCGTTAAACCCTACAACAACAACAACAACAACTGACATGCAATATCGCTGTGTCCTTGTGATGTCTTATTTCTGACAGATGACATTACTGTGTCTTTATGTCTGTATTTCTGACATCTGACAGTACTGTGTCCTTCTTTTGTCAGTATTTTTTACATATGATATTACTGTGTCTTTGTTATGTCTATATTTTTCTGACCTTTAACATTACTGTGTCCTTGTTATGTCTATATTTCTTACATATGACATTACAATGTCATTTTTTTGTCAGTATTTTAGACATACGATATTACTGTGTTCTTCTTATGTCTGTATTTCTGACATATGACAATACTGTGTCATTGTTGTCTGTATTATTTTACATTTGACATTACTGTGTCCTTGTTATGTCTTATTTCTAACATATGACATTACTGTGTCCTTGTTATGCCCATATTTCTTGCATATGACATTACCATGTAATTGTTTTGTCAGTATTTCAGATATATGATATTATTGTGTCTTTGTTATGTATGTATTTTTCTGACCTTTGACATTACTGTGTCCTTGTTATGCCTGTATTTCTTACATATGACATTACCATGTCATTGTTTTGTAAGTATTTCAGACATATGATATTACTGTGTTCTTTTTAAGTCTGTATTTCTGACATATGACATTACCATGTCATTGTTATGTCTATATTATTTTACATGTGACATTACTCTGTCCTTGTTATGTTTCGATTTTCAAAATCAGTTTTGGTATAGGGCTTTATGTTAAGAAGACCTAGTTAAAGTTTGATTTTCTGACAATATTGAATGGATTTGTAAGTTGTGTCTTACACCATTTTCTTACAAAATTGAAAAGATTTGTGACCCTAGTCTCATTTACACCATTCTCTTAAAAACTTGAATGGATTTGTGACCCATGTTTGACTTTAACAATTTTCTTTCAAAATTGAATGGATTTATGACCCGTGTCTGACTTGCACTATTTTATTTACAAAATTGGATGATATAAAACAAAAGTAGTTTCCCTTTTGTTTAAAGATTACAGTATTGTACAAAAGACATTTAATCATCCAGTTGTTTGTGGAGCTAGTACAAAGTTAGTACATGTACTTCCTGATTCCACTAATGCATTTATTTAGTAGAAGTGACTGCTTAAATGCACAGATCATTCTGTCACTGGTGTGTTAACTTATTTTATAGAATTTCCCACACATGTATGATGAGTTGAAAGAGAAATATTCTATTATGCACTCCCATATTCTGTGAATTACTGTGTATACTCACTTATAAGTCAGAAACAACTGCAAATTTCATAAACCCAGATCTGCCATCACATGATGCACTAGGTAACACATAGAACAAACAACACAGACCCAGATCTTCTATCACATAATGCACTAGCTAACCCATAGAACAAACAACACAGACCCAGATCTACCATCACATAATGCACTAGCTGACCCATAGAACAAACAACACAGACCCAGATCTGCTATAACATAATGCAGTAGCTAATCCATAGAACAAACAACACAGACCCAGATCTACCATCACATAATGCAGTAGCTAATCCATAGAACAAACAACACAGATCCAGATCTGCCATCACATAATGCACTAGCTAACCCATAGAAAAAAAAACTATAAACCCTTATCTGCCATGGACATTTTGCAACAGCAGATCAAAGTCTATATGTGTAGTTGAATCTGACTTAAAAGTGAATGTAAATGGTATATATATATATATATATATATATATATATATATATATATATATATATATATATATATATATATATATATATATATATATATATTGTACTCCTTTATCAGTATATCCAAAATTTATTTTGATGTATATATATAGACTTTTGTTTCAACTCAAGAAAGAATAAATCTACAAAATGTACAGAACAATAAGACATTGCAATTGAGTTTGATTTTCTTGAATTTGAGTTTGACTTTCAAGTTATTTTTGCTTGCTTGACTTAGATTTTACATTATTCATTTAACATGTGCAGGCTTCTGGGTTTCATAGCTAATTTTAAAAGCTGAGAAATAATTATATTTTAATTTTTGATGCCAGCCTGCAATGAATGCATGTTACCTAACTTGATTTCATTCTGTGTTCTGTAGATATCACAGTTCCATACCATCTTTATGCCAACCTTTCATGATATTCATATAACAATTTCTTACAAACGCAAAGAATGGCCAACATAAATTGCAAAGATCTGTGGTTCCATGTTTAAAATATTGATGCTTTGTATTCAAGACATATAATTTCTAAAATCATCAATCCATTTTATGCAATCATTTTCTGTCCTACGTCTCAAATAGATAAATGACCTATATGATTGTAGTCAGTTTTTCGGGGATAGATGATTTTTAAAGTTTAGACATCAAATGACATCTTTTTCCACTATCTTAAATTCCTAGGTTGTTCCAAGATAGCCATTATGTGGGGCAGAATCCATTGTGTCATTAAACAATATTTCAAAGAATGCCTGTGAAATAAAAAATAGATAGTGAATCAGCTGTTCAGTTGACACATCATCAAACAGTCCATCTGATTAATAATCCCTTTATTGTACTTACACTTTATAGATGAGGAGAAAAGTGAACCACTTATATGGATTTTGGATTCTTCCTACTTCTACCACAATGAGTTCTATGGGAACAACACTGGAGTGGCACTGGGACCTGCCACTGAACGCTGCTTTTTGACAATGTCACAGGCCCTTCAGAGGTATCAAGGGAGCTGTATCACAGGTCCTGTAGGGGTCGGCAAGACAGAAACAGTAAAGGTGAGTTAACCAAGCTCTGCCTCTTTTATGTCAATGTTAAAATATATGTATATAGCCTGAGTTTTAACAATAATGTGCTAATGATGATATATTTGTATGAAAGTTGAGATTGTTCAATAAAACCTATTCTTTTGACCATCCTTATGGGCTCCATATCACTGCCATCTCCCCTCTATCTTTGTGGGTTCAAATCTTGGGCACAGGCAATGTGAGTATGTGGGAAAGCTGCCATTAGCTTCCATAGGTTGCTAGTTCTTCCTCCACCAGTTATACTAGCCACCATGTGTAGCATATCTTGTTCTGAGAAAAGGTGTTAAGCCCAAAACTTATAACAGCAACAATATATTGACCATCCTTACAGCAACTGGCCATTTGGTCATTTCCATTTGATGTGCACAAAAGGAAATGTAAATTTTGAGAGTAAAGCACTGGCAAATTCAGAATACATTCCCATTATGACCATTTTACTGCACAATTTGGTTTAAAATGGGTACAGTGTTCTTATATTTTAGAGTAATTCATAGTAACATATATTGCCAATGTTAGCATTGGCCTAAAATAGATATAGTGTACATATATTGTACAGTAAATACAAACCAGTGTACATTAGTCCAGAATGTGTACAGTGTACATGTACAATAAATACATTATAATTTTACAATAGTCTAAAATGGGTACAGTGTACTTGTATGATAATTCATACTAGTGTAGTTGCCAGTATAAGTATTGGTCTAAAATGGGTATAGTGCACTTGTATTGTGCAGTAAATACATGTTAGTGTACAATAGTCTAACATGGGTTTTGTGTACATGTACAGTAAATACATACTAGTGTACATTGCATGAACTATTCTCTGTTTTCTGGTTTGATTTGAGTATGAAGTCTTCTGAAGCAGTTAATGCATCTATTCAAGATAACATAATTTTTGTGTGCAAAAGAACTTTTCAGTAGTGGACACATGAGGGATCACATAAGTTTCTACCTAACAGGTATCATTTATAAATGTTGACTGTAAAATGAAAAAAAGAAAAAGGGATGCATTAATCTTGTCATTATTAAACAGGTGTCTTGTACACTGAAATGTCTGTTCAGACAGTTTTTGCTATATTTTAATGTTATTTTTTACCACCATTTGTAATATATATTAAACTGGGAATAAAAGAAGTATACATGCAGTAGAATCTTTCAAAAGGGAGGTCAATTAAATATAAAGGATTTCAATTGGAAAATATTTAAAATGTCTAGTACTGAAAATTGTTTTATATACATTGTAAAGAGGTGTACTTTATGTTTTTTTTCCTACAGGGACTGGCAAACATATTGGGCCATTTTATTGGAGTTTTCTTGTGTTCCCCCCAGTCAGATGCCATTGGCATGGGGAAGATTGTTCAAGGATCAGCCATGGTAAGAACTCTGCTGATTACTATCAAGCATTTAGACTAAATAATTTGATAACGTATCATTTAGGATTAACATAAGCCATATTGACCAGTTTTACAGTACTACATCCTTCACTGTAAGGCCCTTCATTATAATATAGTTTATCTTATAAGTAAGGCAAATAACGTTATGGGTCATATTGCATTACGTGATAGTAAAATTAATGATTCATATACTTCATTATAAGGCATCTTAAATTTGTAAGTAACTTTGTTACTATGACCTTCATTCATCATATAATCTTTGTTTCCTAATTATTATTTTCTATGATTTATCATTTGAAATGATGACCGATAAATAACGGGTTATTTACTGTGTAATAAACATTTTTTCACTTTTCAGGATGGTTGTTGGTGCTTATTTGATGATGCCCAGAGTCTGGGTAAAGTGGCCATGTCAGTTCTAATCAATCATGTGGAAAGCATTCTCATTGCCCTGAAGACCAAGCAAACCTGTACTTTCCTGTGGGATGGTGTAGAAGTAAGGACTGTAATAATCTAGATAAGACATTGGTGACATGCTAACATTCCACTGATATGGTAATGGGTTTAATTCCTTATACCATTCATAACAAAATTAATGATCAGTTAGAAAAATAATAAAGAAATAAATGTTAAAGTTGAAACATCTACCATATATATTTGCATACAAGTCTGATTCAGCTGCAAACAACATAGACCCTGATAAAATGATGCTGTTGCATAATGCTCTGGCAGGTCAGGGTCTGTGTTGTTTGTTCTACTGATTAGTCCTAACCAACTGCATTGAACAGATCTGCAAGTTCATTATGTGATGAAAATTCTGGGTTTGGAATTGACATGCATACAAGTATAGGTAGTACATTTAAAATTGTAAATTTGCATCAATTGATTACTGCTTCGGGATAATTTACAAACTAAAGAATTATGATTCCAGCTTTTCTGAATAGAGAAATAGAGTGAACATATTTGTGATAATTTTTTTATATAATTGGGCCTTTTAGGATGGGGATTCAGTATTGTATGTTATTTTAAATATGACTAAAATTGTAATAGCTTCAAATGCCCTTCTAAATTTCTTACATTTTATGCTCATAAAATTTGGAAGATTTTACATTATTAGAACTTAATTCATCTCCACAAATTAGCTAATTTATTCCTTCTGTTTAGGTGAATTTGAAGAGGACAGTTGCCATGCACATGACTGTAAGTCCTTCTACAGCCCCACCATCTTTCATCATGTCACAAGATGTAAGATCCCTGTTTCGAAACGTTGCCCTCGTCAAGCCAGATCTAAGCATCATCCTCAAGGACAAGTGTGCCTCATTGGGATTCAGGGCCCCACAAGTCCTGGCAGCCAGACTTAAAGTCCTAATGGAGCTGGTCAAAGATCAGCTGTAAGTAGATCCGAGTCACTTTATTATCAAAATATTATTTAGCAATAAGGCTGTTAAGATCTGTTGATAAACTGGCAAAAGATGTTACAAAATTTTCACATTTAACAAGACAGCTAACATTATGAAAAGTTTACCCATGTTGATTGCTGCAAGGATATACAGCATTCACACTACAAACAATGATGTGACAAAAATATTGTATTAGGGATATGTCAACACTACTGAATGTTTGAAAATTTAATTTAAGAAAAGTGACTGATGGAAGGTTTAAGGCATTTTCTCATCAAATCATTATGATTTTTCATTTTCATGCAACAGGTTCTTAAAAGTGTACATTTTTTGAAAGTTGATCAAATGTCAGACATAAGGAATAATGCTTCAACAAAATTTTATATGCCAGCCATTATGTTATGATGATGTCCATCCATCCACCTGTCTGGCTATCTGTTATCAATTTCAGTTTTGCACATTAACTCAAGTTGGCCTCCACCTAAGGTTAACAAGCTTTGTGAATGGCTTGCACTTTGGTTAAGGAATAATTCCGTTTATTTCTGGATAAAAAAAGCGTAGGTCAAGATCACAATGACTGAAAGAGGAAAATGGTTTCCACAAAGCAACCTGAGTTATCCACTATCTACAGTTACTAATCTTCATGGAAAATATTGCATACGGGATAAAGAAGAACCCAGTTGATTTGGATTCAAAAGGTCATTGGTGAAGGTTACTGTGATTGAGAAATGGAAAATGCTTTCTGCACAATAACTTGAGTTACCCATCATTTGCATTTACTTTATGAAACTTTTTGGATGGATGCACTTGGTGTAGGAAAGAACCCTTTATGTTTTGGGGTCAAAGATGCAGAGGCAAAAGTTACTGTGATTGAAAGACAAAAGAATGGTTTCTGCAAAATAACATTAGTTCTTCATCTCAAACATGTGTAAAGGTTGCATTTGGGGGTAAGGGAAAATCCTATCTACTTTGGGATCAAAAGTTAAAGATTATTGTTACTGGAAGAAAATAAAATTGTTTTTTCATAGTAACTTTGATTTCGGACTACATACTTTCACCAAAAGTTTATGGAGGGCTGACACTTAATTTATGGAAGAGGCCTGTTAATTTTATGGTTCAAAGATCAAAAGAAATGAAATTTGCACAATGACATTTGTTCTCTAGTAACTTTCTTATCATTCTTTATGGATGACTTGCACTTTGGATAATAAAGAAGCCTATAGAATCGGGGGCAAAATGGTCAGAGGTCAGGGTCATGGTAAGTCTTATCATTGAAAAAAATATGCACACTATTTTATTACTTACATATTGTAGTGAACTGTGTCAGGAATTGTTTAATGGATAGCTGTGTAATTATATGTGCAAAATAAAATTTTCCTGGGTACCAGAAATTAAATTTCTAATATTATAGTTATAAATCTAAAACAGTTATCTAAAACACTTGTCATAGTTCACTGATTTTTCAATAGGTCTGTAATATTACCAGTTTAAATTGTTAGGTTTCATTACTTTTTTAATTTAAATAATTAATAGCCAAAATTTTATTTTAAATGCATTCTCATTTTCAGGACCTATATAAATGTGAATACTAGATTATATCTGTAGCTGATATGGACAGAGAAATCTGAAAATAAAAATATGTGCTTACAAGTTCTACAATTAGTGACCCATTTTACCTTTACAGTCATGCTCTCTGTATATAAAACCTATATTAAATGACTTTATTGTATTATAACTGTTTTATTTTTTCATTATATTCTGTGATTCATCAAAGAGTAGAGCTGGTAAAACATTCTTTTTTAACAAAGTATATTAACAATGTCTAAAAGAAAGAAAAGAAAGAAAATTAAAAAAGATGAAAGAAAAGATTTTGCCGTTTAAAGTACAGGTTGCCAATTCAGGTAAGGGATGGAGTAGATATTTATTCCTAATAATCAATGATGGCTATATACAGTAGATGAGAGTCCACAGGACCAAGAAGATAGCAAGTGCTGATCACATTGAACATGTTATTGCAAACTGCAGGGAACATGTGATTCCATGGTAAGTACTGAATGAAGAATAGAACCAATGATGCTCTGTGAAGAACAGTAAATCTACCTGTCTTTACTGAAAGTGAGTTGTGTTTTCCTCATGGGGTAACCGGTCCTTATTTCAAATTTTATGTAGACTGCTATTTTATGTTTAATAAATGAAACAGCTAATTGGATATATTTAATCAATGCTTTAAATCGTATTTCACTAAAACTTTACAGAACTTGACCTTCAGTTATGTTAAAATGTTACAGCAATCAGCCTATCATCTTTCCTACTGTTTTCAGACCTAACAATTTCCACCACCAATTCTCCATTGTGGCCATAACTGGTGCACTGAAGAAAGCCTCCATCAAGAGGCGGTTCATGCGAGATGAGAAGACTCAGGATAGACTGGACACCAAGAATAAAGAGGAGACATCACGATCCAACAGCCAGGCTTCCGATGCCCCTAGTAAACCAATTTTACCTCAACAGAGCTCAACAGGTAAACAGCTATCACTAAATTATGTCATCAGTTGACCATTTTGAAAGTGATTTCATATTTTTTATACCATGCATTTTTAATATGAGTTAATTACATTACCAGTACATGTGATGTCATGATCTTACTTAACTAATGCTTGAGACATCTGAATTTACTTCATTGTGATTTTCACTATAATTTTATGCCATGATTTTATTCATGTAATAAGTGCTCATTTCATGTAAAACTTGTCAAATACTATAATTCTTGTGCTTAGCAATTCTGCAAAAGATAGTAATTTCAACTCGTTAAATACATTTTTTTCTTTATAAATGTGGTCTGTTATCAGTTGGCTTATCTATGTACTAGATGAATATTGTATATTAAGTTCCTTTACTAGGGTAGAATATAGTGCTTTTATGAGGACTTAAGATGGGTCCAAAAAAAATTAACCTTAGCGAATTGGATGGAAAAGTTCAGTCTGTTGTGGTCAAGAGCTGTAAAAATCTTAATATGGATTAAAATTACAGCTTTCCAGTTTCAGTGAAAGTCTTATTGGTTGACATTTCACAGAAAAGTATATTTATAACTGAAGCTTCAGCTTCACTCTTACACTTGACAAAATGACTGTGATTTGAGTCCAAGCATTTACATGATGTTGTTTTGGGTTCATTGTTTCAGAGTTCTTAGCAATTTTGAAAATATCCCATCTAGTCATATACCTTATTCACAGTTACACCAGGTAGTGTGAAGTTGGGCACAGGTCACAGGAAGGCTGGAACGCCAAACCCCATGACAACAGCGGGAAAGATGGAACATGCCCTTGTCTGCCAAACAATAGAGGAAATCATTGGACCCAGGCTTACTTCAGAAGTAAGTCTTAAGCTACAAATTTAATACTTTTCAGTTTCCTATTTTCTTTTCAGTGTTGCCTGGCCATAAGATCAAGGGAGATAAATGGCATTGCCCTTCATCTACCATGCATCTTACATCATCTGTTGCATGTCTTCTATCATGCATCCACCAACATTTGTTATTTTTAACTTCTCAAAAATAACAGTGGACCACTTGCATGCTATGGCCTGTTGTCCATTATTTGTCATGTTAGCACAAGTTTGTTATTGCTGCTCATACTAATTTACGTGGATGACTGCAATGAAACGTTAAAAATTTTGTAAAGATGTAGTCAACTCTGCGGAGTTGCACCCCGTCCAGAAGTGTCTTCCTCAGCAATGAATAAAATGCCTGATTTGCTATCTTTTCATATACTTGGCATTATAGATGTTCTTTCCAATATAAAGGAAGGTTACTACCTTTGTTTTTGGGAACCTCCTCCCCTTTCATGGACTTCCATTTCTTTTCACCAGTCTAAATTATTTATCAAAGAGAAGTTTTGATTACCCTTCTCTGGAAGGGTGTAGTAGATAGGGTAGAAAGGACCAAAGTCCAGTTTTCAATTCCCTGATGTTTTTGTTGTTATGGAAAGGTAGAAAGTTTCAGCTCATAATCAATCTTTGGCCCTTAAACAAATATTTTACTTGAAGAACATTTTAGATGAGACTGCTGTCTTGGTTAGGAATGACATAAGGCCCAATGACTCAGGTTAGGAATGACATAAGGCCCATTGACTCACGTTAGGAATGACATAAGGCCCAATGACTCACATTAGGAATGACATAAGGCCCAATGACTCAGTGGTCTCCTTTGATCTTCAAGATGTGTACCTCCAAATCCTGATCTTCTAGACCACAGGAAATACCTCTGGTTTTATCTGAACAGTTTTAGTTCTTCCATTTGGCCTCACCTCTCCCCCCACTGAGTCATTACCGTAGTGATGGGGGTAATAGTGGCTCACTTGAGGTCTTTTAGGGTCACCATGATCTAGTATTTTGATGATTGGTTGATGAACAACAGCCTCATGTTTACTTTTCTGAAGAACCTGTCCCTCTGTTGGTTGGTGGTGACTCATCTGGATCTAATCCCCATCCAGAAGAAGTCAGATTTTATCCATTCTCATGACTTTTTGAATGTGGGTATGAATTTCCTAACCAGTCAGGGAATAGTTTGTGTTGCCTCAGATAGGATTGCCCAGATTCTGTCCATCATAGTAGGTCTTTTGGCCAAGAATTAGTTGTTACCTCACCTTTACCTCTCTAACCTGGAAACTCAGAATATAGCTGTAGACTTAATTCCCATTGGGAGACTTCATTTTCATCCTCTCCAGTTCCTGCTTCTTACAGTACTGGAGACCACACAAGGACCTGTGGTCAGCTCAGATCTGCTTGGCAGTACTGGGTTTCTCATACACAACAAGTTACAGATTTTCTCTGATATCATTCAGGTATTTTGAGTTTTAGAGACCATTATCTCAATCATTAAGGTCAATATGGAACCTTTTGCGAATTCTTTGGGTGTTATTTAAACTCCCTTTTGAACTGTTGAGTGAAGCTCCTTTGAAAACATTACCCTTAAAACAGTCCTCCTCAGTGTCAGGAAGGAGAAGGAATGAAATTGATACCTTGTGGGTGGAAGAGTGTCGTTTATGATTCAGTGTTATCCATGATTCAGTTTCTCTTCTTTGCCAACCTGGATTTCAGTCTAAGAATCAGTTACCCTCATTAGCTTCTGTTCCTGCTAAGATTTCCAGCCTGTGCTGGGGATGATCAAGATAGGCTCTATTGCCCAGTTAGGACTTCAAGGTTTTATTTCACTTCCATAAAAGGAATCATCTCTTTCTCTCTCTTAGCAGCTTCCTATATATTTTGATGGCCACCATTTCCTGGTGGATTGTCCTCACTATCAAGATAGCATATGTCTTTCAGGAGAATAAAACTCAGTGATGTTGATCCTTTCTTATTCATTCCACTCTGGATGATGTCATGAGAGTTGCCTTCTGCCAGTCTCAGTCTACCTTGTAATCCTTTTACCTGCAATCTTTGGTGCTCCACAGAGAAGGTATTTATTTGCTGGGTCCAGTTGTGACAGCATAACATTTAGCCAAGCCATCTATGAACTTACAGTAGAGAACACTCCTACAGTATGGGTATAGTGCATTTTTCTTATATGTCTTTGTTTTAGAGATCATCAGCTTCCCTCCTAGCTGGTATATTTAGCAATACAGTAGTAGCAGGTATTGAACTACAGCAATTAAAATGTAGTATTTTGGGGTGTCAAACTAATTTTAATAATGTAATACTTACCTGTAACAACTGCAAAGATTCCCTTCTCCAACCCAGTTTTAATGTCCTACATTCTCAGCCCAAGTCAAAACAGGAAGATGTTTCATATGTTGGATATGATTAAGGAATCAGCAAAGCTGATGCCGGGCCTGGAATCACTGGTTTCTTCCAACAATGACTGTTAGTCATGTATTTTTTCAAAACCAACACACAAATTATTTACGATTACTGCCGATTGTCATAGCCCATGCATGCTGATTTTTTTTATTTTTTTTAAGCAGAAAAAATTCAAAAGAAAGGTTTGTCAGATTCTTGGTTGTCCATTTTACCTTTGATCTTAATCAAGCTTTACTAAGGTAGATTTAATGTTTGAATACAAGCATCTTTATGATTGAGATCTGCAGTTTTTTTTTCAGAAACTATCCAGGGGTTCTGATTTAAATGTCTCCCAGATGGTTATAGAAATCTGACCCATTGATCAGCTATAACAGAAATTTGTAGAATGTAACAAGCAGCGATTTTATGAACACTGAAATAGAAGATAACTGATTTATCTATGGTAAGATCATCTGCTATTGTTGATACTATAGAGCAAGTGGGAAGCGAACTGAAGTTGTCACACAAATCAATGACTCAAAAATAGCCTGTACCTTGTCCACAGGGCATGTGGAAGGGGAATAGAAGGCTGAGAAAAATAGTCGAAAGGAACCAAAATTCCAAGACAAGTGGTTGAGTACCTACAACTGGTTAAGGAAATAACCAAATGGATGGATGTTATATGTTTTGTTTTGAGAATATAAGAAAGATAATCCATTTACTAATGAATATGGTTGCAGAAATTTTCGAACATCAACTTCGTCACAGCATATGGAATTGGGAAAAAAATGTACTCAGTCATTAGTGAATAAGCTGATGACTACTCCATTACAAGGGGGTCATATAGTCAATTTCCCCTTTTTCAGTGGCTTTGAAGAAGTGGAGTGATAAGCAGAGAAGAATATTTGCTAGTGCAGCAAACTAAATTAGGTTTGCAGATACCTTATATATTTGTTGCAGAAGAAGTGATATAAAGTCATTAAATGCTTGTTTTAAATTAGGTATGCACATACCTTTTAATGTTGTCACCCATCAGCAACCATTTGGCATTGTACCCCCTGGTTTCCCCCATTCCTCCAGAAGTAGGTGTGGGTGACCTTCCCCCATTTAAGAAAATTCCTGGCATCATCTCTGAATCAGTCTGGGATTGTGTTCTTGATTTAGGCTTAGAACTTGGCAGCCTTAAAAATGTAAGCAGTGAAATAGTAGCAGGTAAGTGTTACACATTTAAATTATATGAACTAACCTGCCCCACCCCAGAAAAGTAACATTTTTGTTCAAAGACTTTTTATTATGTCTAGCTGGTCCTAAATGAAAACGTTTTTGAGCTGAATCCAACATGTCTATGCTGGTGGCCATCCTGAAAATCATATTGCTACACCTGCTGTATAGATGGTCGTATCTACAGACTCTCTCAGCATCATTAAAACAAATTATTGCGACCTGTTCTGAATGAAAGATCCTATTAACTTAGCGTCTTCTTAGATCTAAACGAAAACGGTGTCTTTCAGCCATCCACTATGGTTACCATGGTGGACAGCTTGAAAATCATTTTATTGCCAAGTGGATAATCAAATCCATGAAATGACTGCTTCTCAAAAGCTGCTCAGCAGAATTTGACCAACTTATATAGAAAGCATCCTGTTGTTAATTACTTTGTTTTTTAAATGATAACTTTCGAAAGACTTCTCAAAAACCACTCAACAGAAATTGACAAAATTTGACAGAAAGCATCTTTGCTTCAGGGGCTTTCAAACTTAATCAGATGATGCCAGCTAACTAGCACATATGACCAATGATACTAAAAATAGAAAATCGTTTACTAGATATCTTCTCCAAAGCCACTGAACAGAAATTGAACATATTTGACAGAAATTATCTTGGCCTCAGTGGCTTTCAGATTTGTACAAATGGTGCCTATCAGCAATCAGATATGGTCAGTGTTACTATAAAGATAAAAACCTTTACATAATTTTGTCTCAAATGCCACTCAACATAATTTCGGTGCTGTAGAGATGATGCCAATTCTTTGTTAGATATGGTTGTAATTACTAATAAAAGAAAAACCTATAAATTAGTTTTTCTCAGAAACCATGCAACAGAATTTGTCCAGCTTTGAGAAAAAGCATGCTGACATATAAAGGGCTTTGAAGTTTCAGAAATTATGTCGATTTATCATCAAATATATCTGACTTGGCTAAAAATAGAAACTCTTTTCAACAGCTTCTTCTGAGAAACCACTTAGCAGAATTTGACCAGATTTGTTAGAAAGCATTCTGACATGAATGGCTTTAAGTTGATACAAATAAGGCTGATCTGACATAGATATGGCTGCTGTTACTAAAAATAGAAAAACCTTTCAAACATACAAACATTCATTTTACAGAATTTGACTGAAAGTATTTAGCCTTAAAGTCTTCAAGATTAATACAGTTGATTCTGATCAGCTATCAAATATGCCCACTGGCATTAAAAATAGAAAAACATTTCAGCAACTTTTTATTGCAATAGCAACAACAATAAACAGGATTTGACCAAATTTGACAGAACGCATCCCTGCATAAAGGCCTTTTGGTATTGTACACATGATGCTGATGTGCCATGTGGATCAGGATTTAAAAAGATAGAGAAACCTGGAAAGAACTGCTTTTAGAGCACATGCAGTGTCGATCATCATTGGAAGAAACTTTTATAGAAAGTTTTCTAGTCAGCCAGATACTTGCATTTGTCAACCAGGTCAACAATCTCGGGCTCACTTGGGCCTCTTATTGTTTTTGACAGCCAGTATATGTTTTAGTCACCAGTAATTATTCTTGCCAAGTATGAATTAGTAGACATTTTCTTTCTTTTAAACACTGCCCTCATTACCCCAACTTTTGCATGGAGTAATTTCTTTCTTAACTTTAGTTTGAGACATAGCTCAGTGGTTCATGATGCTTTTTATACAAGTGATTTTTGGGCATAGAAAACTTCAAAAATGAAAAAGAAAAAGGATCATTTATAAGAATGCTGAAGTACTGAGGTACAGTAAATTCCACTCATCTGAACCAAGAATATATGAACCATACTGTGATCTGAACCAAACCTACCTCCCCAGCTTGACCATACTAAGGTTACTAGTACTGTCAGGTCCCAATGACTAAATATCCAAACTAAATGGGATTCCCTGGACTGTTTACAAAGAGACTTAAATGTAAAGGGATGATTTTTATTGCAGGTATAACAATGAAACCTTTTATTTTGCTGTAATTTCTATAATTAGAGTGTTAATGTGAGTGATTTTGTTTCCATACCATGTGCCTATGTATATCTGCATCATCAGTTTTTATGTTTTCAACAGAACATGATAATCTTTAAAAGCATACTGAAGGATGTATTTGCTGGTCTGCCTGATGCTCCGCCCCACAGTCTAGGTCAGTCAGCCAGATCACGGGGTATTGATCTGGAAGCATCGCTGGAGACCCAAGCAGCAGAAAAGAACCTAATCCCACACAAACCATGGATCAACAAGTGTATGCAGCTCTTCAGCATCTCTCAAGTACACCATGGTGAGTTAACAATTTACAAATGATAAACATTGTTTTGAATTTCCGAAGAAAGTCTAGATAGTATCTTCAGTGGTGTAGAACATTAACGGCACATGTCATATGTTCAGTATAGTTTATTTATATGTCAGTTATAAGGCAGAGCATATGATAAAATCCATCCATCTGTTACTAACTTCATTTCTGCACAATAACTTGTGGATGGCTTGTACATAGGGTAAGGAAGAATTCTTTTGATTTCAGAGTCTTACAGTCACAGTCACTATGATTGAAAGCAGAATAAAATGGATTCTACAGAATACCTTTCTGCACCATTGAGAGTTACAAACTTTTGTCGATGGCTTGCACTTGGGTAAATAAGAACCCTATTGATTAGTTAAAGGTCAAAGGTTATGTTCAGTGTGCTTGGAGAAAAATAATATTTTCTGCACAATATGGATGATTTGCACATGATTTCAAAATCAAAATGTCAATAGACATGGTGGCTATGACTGAAAAAAAAATTGTTTCTGCATAACATTAGTTCTATAGCACAGACCTGAACCAAACTGTGTGGATGGTTTGCAATGGGAGAAAGGAAGAATCCTATTGAATTGGAAATCGGATGTTAAAAGGCCCGGTGTCAAATTCATTCTGACTGAAAGAAGAAAAAATTGTTTCAGCATAATAGTTCAAGTTTACCAACATCTATAGTAGATGACATGCATTTTATGTAAGAAAGAATGCTATTGATTTCAGAGTTAAAAGGTCAAAAACCAGTGTAACTGTGACAGAATAAAAAGAAATCACAAACCTGGACCAGACTTTATGTATGGCTTCCATTTGGGGTAAGGAAAAAAGATAACTGTAACTGAAAGAAGAAAATGGGTTTTGCACAGTAATACTGGTGATACATCAGGTAACTGGAGCTAACTTTGTGGATGGCTTGCACATAGAGAAAGGAAGAACCTTATTGATTTGGGGTTATGTCTAAGGTCAAGGTCACTCTGACTGAAGGAGGAAATATAGTTTCCACAGAATAACATTAGTTCTATGTCACATACCTGGTTGAACTTTGTTGATGGCTTGCAATTGGGGTAATGATTGGGGCATCAAAAGGTCAAGGGTCAAAGTTCCTGACTGAAAGAAAAAATATAGCTTCTACACAGTAATATAAGTTATGCATCACAGATCTAGACCAAAATGTGTGGATGGCTTGTACTTGCGACAAGAAAGAATCCTGTTGATTTTGGCTTCAAGAGGTCAATGGTCAAGGTTACTCTGACTGAAGAAGAAAAATGGTTTTCACACAATAACATTAATTTTCTGTTGTAGCACTGGGCTAAACTTTGTGGATGGCTTGCAGTTGGGGTAAAGAAGGAGCCTATCAATTTTGATTTCAAAATTTTAGTGGTTAAGGTCTCTTTGAGTGATAAGAGAAAAATCGTTTCAGTACACAGATGTCATTTCTTGACCTTCACTGAACTTTATGTATGCTTGGACTTAGGATAATAAAGAAACCTACTGGGTCTAGGGTCTTAAAGATCAGAAGTTACCATCATGGTAAGTCTTAGGAATATAATAGTTTCTGCACATTTTGTTTAGTTCAAGACTACATATGTTGACCAGATTTCCTGGTTGTTTAGACCCATTGGTCAGTACTAGTGCTTAAATAGATGACTATTAGACATAGGTGGGAGTATAATATGCCAGTTACGATCCTCATGATTATAGTTATGTTCTTTTTATTTTATTTTTGTGTTTTTTGACAGGCATCATTGTAGCTGGACCCCCAGGCAGTGGGAAGAGTAGCTGTATCCATACATTAGTTGAGGGTTTGTCTATGGCCCCACGAGGAGTGTCACGGCAGTCGCAGAGTAGCAAGACCAGTTCTAGAGCCACTGGAAGTAACCACAAGCTGATCAGAATCAATCCTCTTGTAGTTGATGACTCATCATTGATGTTTGGATCTCTCAGCCAGAGTGGAGACTGGGTGGATGGCATTTTCACAAATGCATGCAGAAAGGCTAACAGGGTGAATATTGTCTGCATAATTTATGTTGTTGGTTTAAGGCGAGATAGCTTATACAATGAGCCTTTGTCTATACATTTTCCGTTACTAGTTAATTCTTATTGCTGCTTCTCCAGAACTACTTGGAGGAAAGTCATGAAACTTGACATGCAGTTTGAGCTGGTCCTAAATGCAGAGATGCTCCCAGGGCATATAATTGCGTGATTCATGCAAAATTTGTACGAATTGGCAAGCAGTGATGTGTGAGAACACCTGCAAATTAATTTCAAGTCATGCATATGAAAATGTACTCTGCGTAGTATACAACTTTATTCAGCCTTTCACCCTTAAAGTATTTGTAGAAATGTAAAAAATATTGAAGTGCTTGTCGCAACGTGTATTTTATCGTATCTGTTGACAAATCTGGTTTCTTCTGCTTAACATGAATTGTTGTTAATCTAAATTTGATTGGCACATTGGGGCCCGTAACAAGCATTCGTGTTGAAGTTTCAACCTTGCATAAAGGAAGTTTTATGAATACATGTTTATAATACAGGCGAAGATAAAAAATGGCTGATTCTCAGTGTTGTTCATGTAAAGATGATGATTTAGTTTGGAAAATTCTTTCTGATCATAGTAATGAAGGCAATTTATTTTTAAAGTCAGGAAGTATATCAGATTATATGAGCTGGGAAAGTATTAAAGGAGATGCCAGTGAGTGATTTTGAACCAAAATTAAATTCGAATCCAGTGTACATGCTGGATGGACCAAAACAAACGGCATGATGGTCAACCCCTCATTTGAGCGGTATTTTGAGACTTAATATAGGAAAAGCAGACAAACAAGCCAGATTAAATTACACAGTTTAAAAGTATAGTGCAGTATAGTGCACTTTTCATTTCTTTTCTAGGCACAATTTAGCCCAGCCAGATCATGTGCTACAAAACTATATAGCCCTAATATAAAGGTTATGATAAATCTGATAAATAAGAATCTAAAAATGAAATTAAAAAAATAAAGATATTTATTTGATTAAAATACCTCTGTTTGAACAAGTAGACTATGGCATTAATGGACTTAAAATCTTAATACAGCATTACAGAATAGTAAATCTAGCATAGTAGTCAGTAGAGTGCTAAGTCAAGAAAGTTAGACTTTGACAGAACCTATGTTAGTGAAAAATCCCAGTGAGCTGTGAAAGGGTGGTCTCAGTCAAGAACAATATTCATACACAGATATGAAACTGATTAAGCTGAGAAACAATGAACATATGCTTATACAACTAGGGGCAACATCTTTTAAAGATTTTGATTTTAATAGGGGTCTTACAGAGTGGATAAGGAAGAAAGAGAGTTGGATAAAGAAGTTTTGTGTAAATAATGAAGTATGTCCATTTCCTCCTCCCCCTTAGTTTTGTTCTACTCCACCCTTATTTTTGGGACAAAGGGGCAAATCCCCCCTTATGATAAAATCCTGGGAGCATTTCTTTAAATGAAAATGGTGCACATCAGACATGGTGGCCAGTTTGGAAATCTTGTTATTGCTGTACTGCAGGGATGGATGGTCACATCAACCTGTTGTTTTCACTATAAAACTTCTTATGATATGTAGATAGCTTAAATGAAAACAGTGCTGATATAAAGGATTCCAACACTATCAGGAAATCAAGGAAAAAGTCAGGAGAGAGAATAGGTTTGTTCCTGACCAGGACAAGCAATTTCCTAAACTTTAAAAAGTATATTACCCTGCTAAACAATAGCATTCCTTCCTATTATCTTTTCAGTGATCACAAACACTGTGTTATTTATGCCAGGATCAGAAACCGATCTAGCAACTTCAAAAAAGATCAGTACAATAATCACCTGATAGACAATATTTTCTTTTATACAAAAGAATATAATGCTTAATGACTTCTTGTCAAAATATAAAACAACCCTTTTCTGAGAAAAAAAAACTTTCTTCATACCAACATAAGCATTTAAACTGAGTAGAGTTAATGTTTTTGTTCCATAAATTAAAATTGAATTACATGCAAATTTATTTGAATTTCAATAGTTGTAATAACTTGTTTGTAGTGATACATTGTGGTTTAGTACATGGGCATTATGACTGATTCAGATGTTTTGTGAGAGCCCCAAAATAGAACATCTTTTGATTTTAAAAATGCATTGTTTTCTAACCCAAAATGTTTTTAATTCTGTTTAGGAAGGGTGATAAGTGAACCTTGAAAAAAACCCAGTTTCATTCAGTAACAAACATGGAAACAATCAGGATAATTTTTGCTTCAAAATGAGTGGGAACCCTGTAAAATATCAGCTTTAGGTTTTCACTTTAATATGTAGTTGTTCCTGAACAAAAATGGTGCTGATCTCATCTGCAACATGTCTACCATAGTGACCGTCTCCTAAAAATGTATTATATCTAGATTTTTAAAAGAACAATGGCATTTAAATGAAGTTTTGACTGAAACACCTCTTGTAATGGGTTCTGAATGAAAAGGGTGCAGATCTGATAATAACATGTAAATGCTGTTGTGAATGAGTTTTGAAAATCCAACCCATTTTTGGGTTTAAATTACTGATTACATTTTTGTAACCTTAATTTACAATGTTCATCCTCAAAAATAAAGGATCTTTGAATTATGGATGTATTCACCTCTTAACAGCATAGCAACTTCCAGAATAAACTGTCATGCAAGTTTACCCAGTGGTGTATCTCCATCATTTCTTTGTGATTTAGCAGTGTCGTGTAAGTGTGAATAATACTTAAACAGAAAATCTTTATCATAACACTGTTTATAAGCATGGAAGGGGAATTGAATGATGGGATGCCTGAATGAATAGCCTACCAATGTGTTTAATATACAGTGCATAAAGGACATTGAACAGATGTCCTTTATAAAGGGTTGAAGTTTACCTTTGTATTGAGGCTAAACTTGAGAAATAGGCTTATAAATGTTTCTTTTATATGCAAGTATCCTTTAAACTGAGGTGTCCACTAAGTAGGTTTCATTTTAGTTTGGAGTTTTTAGCTCACCTGGCCAAAAACCATATGAGCATAAAGCATGGTTCTGCATCAGTTGTGTATCAGCCAGTCCATCAACATTTGTTATTTTCAGCTTCTTCTTGAAAAAAACAAAACATTAATGACAATTTGGATTAAACTTAGGAATATTTCTTAGGGTATGCTCTATCAAAATTAGATGCAAGATGGCTCCCATAATGGCATGGCTCCCTCTGCAGTCAGGTGGAAAAACATTTTTTCAACTTTGCTAGAATGGTTGAACCAATCTTGATCAAACTTGATAGGAATGTTTCTTGGGATACACTTGGTCAAAATTAGTTGGTTTCTATTACAACCATGTGGAAAACTTATCTGAAACACATTTGCTAGAATGGTCTAGCCTGTTGTTATTAAACTTGGCAGAATTATTTCTTGGGATACACTTGATTAAAATTATGTCCAGAGTGACTCCCTTTGAAATGATGTGATCCTTCTGAGTAATGAGGTGGAAAGCCTATAAATAATACTCCCATTAATTATGGTTATTGTTACTAATAAACGGATAAAAAGACCCTCAAAGAATGACTTCAAAATTTCCTTACTATATTAGACCAAATTTGATGAGTAAGGTCCTAGCATGAACTCCTTTGTCATTTTTGTGAAAGATAACCGATACATCAAGGTCAGCTGAAGTTACTCAAAGTAGGAACACAGTTGAACATTTCAGATTCTATCAGTTTTAACCAAAAAGCTGGAAATTATTCAGACATGCATGTCTTTTGTCCTGAGATACTTTCTTTACATACTACATTTGCCTTTTAGACCAATGTATGGCATGTAAGCAATAGAAGCCCACACATGCCTCTTGTTTTTTGGGGAGATCTGGCTTGTTTGGGGGTATTGTAAAACACATGTATATGAAAGCCATGTTTCTTATTTTTCAGAACCAAAGCAAGACATGGATCTGTTTGGATGGGCCACTTCATGCTGGCTGGGCAGATAACTTCAACAGCATTCTGAATGGAGACAGGGTTAGTCACATGTAGCTGGTATTTTTCCTTAAAATATCTTTCTTCAGCAATGAAATGCAATAACTTACATTGTTCATATTTTTAGGGTCTTAGCTACTTTAAAAATGGGTAAGAGAAAGAAATTTTATTGCAATTTATGCATAGATAATTAAATGTTTTAAATATCAAGCATAAATTTAGACAGAATTGACAATCAGCATGTGTTTATGGTTTTAGGATGAATTTGGATGCGTGTTTCTCAACAATTTGACCAATTAGCACTGCTTTTGATATTGGTTAATATTTTAATTTGGTCAAACCTACAAGTTAATCGGTTCAGCTGTAAAAGTTTCAGTTGGTTTTAGTGTTATTTAGACCAAATACATTTTTTGTCTTAGTATTTGTGGCATTTTTTCAGCAGGTTAAAAGAAGATGAAACTATTGACTGTGTCTATGAAAATAAAAAACAAATGAAAAAGGATTTGTTTATTAATTGTTTTAACATAAAGATTAGTTTGTATGCTCATCAAGTTGTAAATACAGTGCTCTTCTTCTTGCTGAAAATATAAAATATTTTATTTTAATTTCCAATTTAAGGATCTGATGCCATAATTTAGGAGGGGGAAGAATTAAATTAATTTATTTTAAGCTCATCTGTCATTAAGGCTGAGGCAGCCTAAGGCATGGCCCTGTATCAACCCATCAAAATTTTTAATTCAAAACATCTTCTCAAATACCACTAGCCAGTTTGGATCAAACTTGGAAGAATTGTTTCAATGGACATGGTCTAACAAAGCTATGCTCTGAGTGGCTTCCATAGCAACAATGTGGCTTCAATAGAAGCCAAAATGGAAAAACTATTTTTGACTTATTCAGAGCCAATTATGATGAAACTTGATAGGAATATTTCTTAGGACAATCTCAGTCAACATTTTGTTTGGGGTGGCTCTGATAGCAATTATCTTGTTTCCATAGCAACCATATGGAATTTTCAGCTTCTTTCCTAGAATCACTGAGCTAATTTTTATTAAACTGGTAGGAACAATTCAAAGGACAATGTTTTTGCAGAATTTTGTCTAGTTTGACTCTCATAGCTGTTTGTAACCTGGTATAGATCTTAATAGTGTTTTACAAGCATCATATACAGATGTGTGAGATGTTATTTTAAAACAAAGCTCTTTTTTATATATTTCTACAACTGTTTTTGAAAATAACTCAGTCTGCAGCTATTTCTCATGCACTACTTCAACTGTATATTTTTGCCCACTAATAATTCACTAAAAGGTGTTGTCATTAATCTGCTGTAATTAATTATTTGCTAGCATTTTGTGATTAAAATAGTGTGATTTACATTTGGTGGAAAATCTAATTTGAACTTCTCCATAATGGTTGAGCCAGCTTTGATTAAACTTGGTGGAATACTTCACTGGGCATGCTCTAAAATAAATTTTCTTGGTTAGCTTGCCAAGCAACCTGAAGAAAAACCCTTGACTTCTTCACCAGCAATCTGTCTTCAGCATCGCTTAGCTAACTTTGATAACTCTTGGTAGGAATGTTACTTTCAATATGATGTGCCAGAATATATTCAGGGTGACTCCTTTAGCTACAGTTTTACTTCTGTAACAGCTATGTGCTAAAATTACTAATGGTGCTCATCATGAAGCTTGGTTAAAAAGACCTTCAGAGAATGACATTTTGTCAAAACTGCCTGATATCAGTTCAGATGTGATAAGTTGAGTCCTAACATAGATACCTTACACATTCATATAAATGATGTTAATGTACTTTCAATTAACATGGATACCTTACACATTCATATAAATGATGTTAATGCACTTTCAAGTAACATGGATGCCTTACACATTCATATAAATGATGTTAATGTACTTTCTACTAACATGGATACCTTTCTACTAACATGGATACCTTACACATTCATATAAATGATGTTACTGTACTTTCTAGTAACATGGATGCCTTACACATTCATATAAATGATGTTAATGTACTTTCTACTAACATGGATACCTTTCTAGTAACATGGATACCTTACACATTCATATAAATGATGTTACTGTACTTTCTAGTAACATGGATGCCTTACACATTCATATAAATGATGTTAATGTACTTTCTACTAACATGGATACCTTTCTACTAACATGGATACCTTACACATTCATATAAATGATGTTACTGTACTTTCTAGTAGCATGGATCCCTTGCACATTCATATAAATGATGTTAATGTACTTTCTAGTAACATGGATACCTTACACATTCATATAAATGATGTTAATGTACTTTCTAGTAGCATGGATCCCTTGCACATTCATATAAATGATGTTAATGTACTTTCTAGTAGCATGGATCCCTTGCACATTCATATAAATGATGTTAATGTACTTTCTAGTAACATGGATACCTTGCACATTCATATAAATGATGTTAATGTACTTTCTAGTAGCATGGATGCCTTACACATTCATATAAATGATGTTAATGTACTTTCTAGTAACATGGATGCCTTACACATTCATATAAATGATGTTAATGTACTTTCTAGTAACATGGATGCCTTACACATTCATATAAATGATGTTAATGTACTTTCTAGTAACATGGATGCCTTACACATTCATATAAATGATGTTAATGTACTTTCTAGTAACACGGATGCCTTACACATTCATATAAATGATGTTAATGTACTTTCTAGTAACACAGATACCTTACACATTCATATAAATGATGTTAATGTACTTTCTAGTAACACGGATACCTTACACATTCATATAAATGATGTTAATGTACTTTCTAGTAACATGGATACCTTACACATTCATATAAATGATGTTAATGTACTTTCTAGTAACATGGATACCTTACACATTCATATAAATGATGTTAATGTACTTTCTAGTAGCATGGATCCCTTGCACATTCATATAAATGATGTTAATGTACTTTCTAGTAACATGGATACCTTACACATTCATATAAATGATGTTAATGTACTTTCTAGTAGCATGGATCCCTTGCACATTCATATAAATGATGTTAATGTACTTTCTAGTAGCATGGATCCCTTGCACATTCATATAAATGATGTTAATGTACTTTCTAGTAGCATGGATCCCTTGCACATTCATATAAATGATGTTAATGTACTTTCTAGTAACATGGATACCTTGCACATTCATATAAATGATGTTAATGTACTTTCTAGTAGCATGGATCCCTTGCACATTCATATAAATGATGTTAATGTACTTTCTAGCAACATGGATACCTTACACATTCATATAAATGATGTTAATGTACTTTCTAGTAACATGGATGCCTTACACATTCATATAAATGATTTTAATGTACTTTCGACTAACATGGATACCTTACACATTCATATAAATGATGTTAATGTACTTTCTAGTAACATGGATACCTTCCACATTCATATAAATGATGTTACTTTACTTTCTACTAACATGGATGCCTTACACATTCATATAAATGATGTTAATGTACTTTCTAGCAACATGGATACCTTACACATTCTTATAAATGATGTTAATGTACTTTCTAGTAACATGGATACCTTACACATTCATATAAATGATGTTAATGTACTTTCTAGTAACATGGATGCCTTACACATTCATATAAATGATGTTAATGTACTTTCTAGTAACATGGATGCCTTACACATTCATATAAATGATGTTAATGTATTTTCTAGTAACATGGATGCCTTACACATTCATATAAATGATTTTAATGTACTTTCTACTAACATGGATCCCTTGCACATTCATATAAATGATGTTAATGTACTTTCTAGTAACATGGATACCTTACACATTCATATAAATGATGTTAATGTACTTTCTAGTAACATGGATGCCTTACACATTCATATAAATGATTTTAATGTACTTTCTACTAACATGGATACCTTACACATTCATATAAATGATGTTAATGTACTTTCTAGTAACATGGATACCTTCCACATTCATATAAATGATGTTACTTTACTTTCTACTAACATGGATGCCTTACACATTCATATAAATGATGTTAATGTACTTTCTAGTAACATGGATGCCTTACACATTCATATAAATGATGTTAATGTACTTTCTAGTAACATGGATGCCTTACACATTCATATAAATGATTTTAATGTACTTTCTAGTAACATGGATGCCTTACACATTCATATAAATGATGTTACTTTACTTTCTACTAACATGGATGCCTTACACATTCATATAAATGATGTTAATGTACTTTCTAGTAACATGGATGCCTTACACATTCATATAAATGATTTTAATGTACTTTCTATTAACATGGATACCTTACACATTCATATAAATGATGTTAATGTACTTTCTAGTAACATGGATACCTTCCACATTCATATAAATGATGTTACTTTACTTTCTACTAACATGGATGCCTTACACATTCATATAAATGATGTTAATGTACTTTCTAGTAACATGGATGCCTTACACATTCATATAAATGATGTTACTTTACTTTCTACTAACATGGATGCCTTACACATTCATATAAATGATGTTAATGTACTTTCTAGTAACATGGATACCTTACACATTCATATAAATGATGTTAATGTACTTTCTAGTAACATGGATGCCTTACACATTCATATAAATGATGTTAATGTACTTTCTAGTAGCATGGATCCCTTGCACATTCATATAAATGATGTTAATGCACTTTCTAGTAACATGGATGCCTTACACATTCATATAAATGATGTTAATGTACTTTCTACTAACATGGATACCTTTCTACTAACATGGATACCTTGCACATTCATATAAATGATGTTAATGTACTTTCTAGTAGCATGGATCCCTTGCACATTCATGTAAATGATGTTAATGTACTTTCTAGTAACATGGATACCTTGCACATTCATATAAATGATGTTAATGTACTTTCTAGTAGCATGGATCCCTTGCACATTCATATAAATGATGTTAATGTACTTTCTAGCAACATGGATACCTTACACATTCATATAAATGATGTTAATGTACTTTCTAGTAACATGGATACCTTACACATTCATATAAATGATGTTAATGTACTTTCTAGTAACATAGTAACATGGATGCCTTACACATTCATATAAATGATGTTAATGTACTTTCTAGTAACATGGATGCCTTACACATTCATATAAATGATGTTAATGTACTTTCTAGTAACATGGATGCCTTACACATTCATATAAATGATTTTAATGTACTTTCTACTAACATGGATACCTTACACATTCATATAAATGATGTTAATGTACTTTCTAGTAACATGGATACCTTCCACATTCATATAAATGATGTTACTTTACTTTCTACTAACATGGATGCCTTACACATTCATATAAATGATGTTAATGTACTTTCTAGTAACATGGATGCCTTACACATTCATATAAATGATGTTAATGTACTTTCTAGTAACATGGATGCCTTACACATTCATATAAATGATTTTAATGTACTTTCTAGTAACATGGATGCCTTACACATTCATATAAATGATGTTACTTTACTTTCTACTAACATGGATGCCTTACACATTCATATAAATGATTTTAATGTACTTTCTAGTAACATGGATGCCTTACACATTCATATAAATGATGTTAATGTACTTTCTAGTAACATGGATGCCTTACACATTCATATAAATGATGTTAATGTACTTTCTAGTAACATGGATGCCTTACACATTCATATAAATGATTTTAATGTACTTTCTACTAACATGGATACCTTACACATTCATATAAATGATGTTAATGTACTTTCTACTAACATGGATGCCTTACACATTCATATAAATGATGTTACTTTACTTTCTACTAACATGGATGCCTTACACATTCATATAAATGATGTTAATGTACTTTCTAGTAACATGGATACCTTACACATTCATATAAATGATGTTAATGTACTTTCTAGTAACATGGATGCCTTACACATTCATATAAATGATGTTAATGTACTTTCTAGTAGCATGGATCCCTTGCACATTCATATAAATGATGTTAATGCACTTTCTAGTAACATGGATGCCTTACACATTCATATAAATGATGTTAATGTACTTTCTACTAACATGGATACCTTTCTACTAACATGGATACCTTGCACATTCATATAAATGATGTTAATGTACTTTCTAGTAACATGGATACCTTACACATTCATATAAATGATGTTAATGTACTTTCTAGTAACATGGATCCCTTGCACATTCATATAAATGATGTTAATGTACTTTCTAGTAACATGGATACCTTACACATTCATATAAATGATGTTAATGTACTTTCTAGTAACATGGATCCCTTGCACATTCATATAAATGATGTTAATGTACTTTCTACTAACATGGATACCTTGCACATTCATATAAATGATGTTAATGTACTTTCTAGTAGCATGGATCCCTTGCACATTCATATAAATGATGTTAATGTACTTTCTAGTAACATGGATACCTTGCACATTCATATAAATGATGTTAATGTACTTTCTAGTAACATGGATGCCTTACACATTCATATAAATGATGTTAATGTACTTTCTAGTAGCATGGATCCCTTGCACATTCATATAAATGATGTTAATGTACTTTCTAGTAACATGGATACCTTGCACATTCATATAAATGATGTTAATGTACTTTCTAGTAACATGGATGCCTTACACATTCATATAAATGATGTTAATGTATTTTCTAGTAACATGGATGCCTTACACATTCATATAAATGATGTTAATGTACTTCTACTAACATGGATGCCTTACACATTCATATAAATGATGTTAATGTACTTCTACTAACATGGATGCCTTACACATTCATATAAATGATGTTAATGTATTTTCTAGTAACATGGATACCTTGCACATTCATATAAATGATGTTAATGTACTTTCTAGTAACATGGATGCCTTACACATTCATATAAATGATGTTAATGTACTTCTACTAACATGGATGCCTTACACATTCATATAAATGATGTTAATGTACTTCTACTAACATGGATGCCTTACACATTCATATAAATGATGTTAATGTACTTTCTAGTTTAGCTTAACTTATTCGTAATAGAAACTCAGTTCAACAGCATGTAAAATACCACTAATTTTCACTAATAGCTGGAAATGATCTTGATAATTGGTGTCTTTCACCCAGGGCACTTGCACTATGTTTTGTATTCTTCTTTTTAGACCAGTATATGACAGGTAAACAATATCAGGTCCACTTGCAATTTTCATTTCAATTATAATGGAGATGCTTGATAATTGTAAAAGATCATTAAATGTATATACTGTGAACTTGTCAATGTACATGAAAATGTGCCATAAGTACTCACTTATAAGTTCTGTCAAAGTGAGTGCCAACAAGAAAGATCCTGATCTGCTATATCATAATGCCCAAGCAGATCATGGTCTTTGTTACTTGTTCTACTAATTACTCCTAATAAACTGCACAGACCCAGCTCTGCAGTTGCAATTTGCAGTGGCAGATCTGGGTCTGTACAGTTTGCAGTTGTACATGTCTTATAAGTGAGTATATATGGTAAACTTTGTTAAAATGCTTTAAGAACAAATTTGATTAAAATAATTCTTTGTGTTCCATCAGGTTTTGCATTTGAAGAATGGAGACAAGCTGTTCTTATCAGACAACATAACCATCATTTTTGAAACCGACAATCTCAGTGAAGCCTCACCAGCTACTATTGCCAGATCTGTAAGTTTAGAACCAATGTCATAGTGTGGTACTGTGAAGCCCATGTTGTTAATTTTTTAATGAATGTTGTCTTTGAAGTATAGTGATGGGAGAAAACAGTTTGTTCCTTTACAGAATGACATCCTTGTTATGAAGCTTGTAGATATTTTCCTTCCTAACAATAACCAGTAGATTTCAAACTATGATTGACTGGTTTTAAGACATTTTATGCACTCTAAAGTCATCATAAAACAATGATTCAAAAAAAAGTCTTGAAATATATCTGTTGAAAATGTGAACAGGGATGGAATACAAATCCTTAGAAGACCTGGAGTTGCCATATTCTGACAAAGTACAATGCCTGACATATGTTGAGAGAATGGTCATTTTGGACAAAAATAAGTGACCTCTGTGTGTGTTGGAAAGTGTCCCAATCTGAGGGACGGTTGGATGGTTTTTGTATTGTTTCTAAAAAGCATTCACCATTCATAAATGGGTGCCTTTAATTAAAGCTGACCATTAAGGTAAGTTTTGTAATATTGCTGTATATTTATCAGCACCAATAGATGTTTGATAATTGCCAATAAGGTAACACATGTTATATTATTATCTCCTAAATCAACACTAATTCCTAGGGTGTTTGTCTCAGGTCTGTTTACATAAGATTGTAGTGGACTGCCATACCTGGAAACAGCCTTTCTATATCTTTGAGGATCAGGAACTGCTCCAAATTGCAAGAAATAGCTTTAATATCTTGAAATATAAAAAATAAATAAATAAACGTCATCAAAAGGATCGAGTGCTAAACATATTCCCATAGATAGATGTTGTACTGTTGATCCCATATTTGATGAAAACTTGAGCAAATGTGATATGCTTTTAAAAAGGAAACTCGTTAAGCCAGTAGAACTTCATACAGATAATCACATTAGATGATGAACATCAGATATTTCCACAATGTAGATTTCATCAGGTTTTTACTATTTATTGGCGTGGAAACAGAAATATGGCTGAGGAAAAGTCATTCGTGTTTTGCCATTTAGAAATTGAGGTGTTTCTGTGAGTTCTTTAAAGAGGAATACAAAACATCTGTCGAATAAAGGAAGAATTTAGAAATAATTTTTTGAAAATAAAACTGATATAATGAAGAAAACCAGAGGAATACAGAGCAGTCATCATGAATGATGTGACGGGCAATATTTTGTAAATATCTATGGTGTAGGTGTACCTCCCCAGTGGATTAACTGGGGAGGTACACCTACACCATAGATATTACACCATAGATATTTGCCTTTCGGACACACATTAGCCAGGCAATGACTTTATGTAGCCTATCTGACACACTTTACCAAGCCAGTGACTTTATGTAGCCATCATGAAACACAGTATCCAGACAGTGGTTTTATGTAGCTTTTGGACACACATTAGCCAGGCAGTAACTTTATTTAGCTTTTTTTGACACATTAGCCTGGCAGTGACTATGTAGCCTTTCTGACACAGCATCCAGACAGTGGTTTTATGTAGCCTTTCTGATGCACAGCATTCAGGTGATTGCTTTATGTAGCCTTTCTAACACACAACAGTGAGGCTGTGACTTGTGTAACCTGTCTGACACACAGCAGCCAGGTAGTGGTTTTTTGTAGCCTTTCTGACACACACATAATATTTAGTTAGGTCTTTAAATTCATTGTTTGAGACAACAACCAAATCCACTGAAATGGGTAACCCATGAAATTGGTGCCCTAGGAAAGTTGGTGATACAGTAAAACCTTTTTTAAAGACAACTGCTACTGAGACCACCTGTCTTGAAATAGCATTTTCTAATTGGACAGATTTATTAATTATATGGTATTATGGCCTGTTCTGAGAGACTAACTGTCTTGAGAAACTAGAAGATTTGGCAGAAGTGGTGCTCTTTCAAGACTGGTTCTATTGTACTTCAATATATTGTTTTTAATCAAAGCATTATGCAGTTGCGTGCACACTAAATGGTACATACATGTTAGTATATATTTGCTTGAAAGATTTGCATGTGAAAACACCGTGCAACCACATCATTAAAACAGTAAGTACTCAGTTTTCTTGCTCATTTAAATAATTCCAATTTCAGGGCATTGTCTACATTGACAAGGATTTGGTTGGATGGAAACCAATTGCAAAAGCTTGGCTTGAGAATAGAACACCACAGGAGATACATGTAAGTCTATAATTGGGTATAAAATAGGAATAAGAACAGTTTATTTTTTTCTTAATATCAGTTACTTCCCTTTGTTACCACGGTGAACACCAGCTGATTTCTCTGCAAGTTTCAGTGCAAACATTTATTTTTATTAATTACTCATATATTTTAATTTTCAAGACTGACTGAATGAGCAAAACTAAACTCACAAATATTAAGTCATTTTGTAGTCATCTTTTGTTTATGAACTTTTAGTTCTTGCTCTAGATTTAATTTGTAGCTCACCAGGACATGAAGCTAAGTGAACTTATAGTATGGTCCTGCATCTGTCTGTTATCCATATATCAACAATTCCTTGTTGCCACAGTGGAGGCCATATTTCAAACCTGATTTTGATCAGATGTGATATATAAACTTATATTATTAAGATCTCAGATGAATTTGATAATGAAAAAGATCCATGCATATTTTTTTGAGGTGCTTTTCTTATCTGATGGGTTGGGCTTGTTACCACTTGCAGGGCATGGGGGGCATATTTTGGGTCAGATTTCGATCAGACTTGGAATGTGGGCTTATATCAATATCCCTAATGAGTCTGATAATTAGCAAGAGCCATAACATAAATCGGGTGGTTTTGCATCTGATGGCTGGAGTCTGTTATCACTTTGGAAGTCATATTTCTGATCTAATTTTAATCAAACTTAGAATATGGGCTTAAAGTATGAACAAGGCTACATTTGTGTTAATTAGTGAGCAAAATCATGTATATTCATGGGATTATCTTTCATCTGATTGGCTGAGTATCTTACCACTCTGGAGGCCATATTTTTGATCAGTTTTGATCAAACGTAATATAGACTTATGTCATGACCTTTGTCAGATTTGGTAATAACTGAGGTCCATTTATATTGTTACGGTGATTTTGAACCAGTTTGGCTAAGCTTGTCAGAGACTTTAGAATCTCTATTTATGATCAGATTGTTTTCTTTTCAAAGTTGTTAAATAGTCTTATGTCACTAAGGTGTTTGATGAGTTTGTTTAAGAGCAAGATGTACATATATTTACGAGGTAATCCAATATCTGATTGGCCAGAGGTCAAGAGTTCGCTCAGCTTGGTAAATAAGCTTATTTCATCCAAGTCTTAGACAGGTGAGATCAGCCCATCTTACAGAGATGTTTTTACATCTGATATACTGAGGATTTTTCTTAAATCTCCAGAGACATTATTTCTCATATAGTTTAAATAAAACTTGCTAAGTAAGTGTTTGTAAGCAAGATCTTGAGTGAGTTCAGTTGTTAGCTAGAATTATACATATCAGCAGTCCAAGGTGCAGCAAAAATGGTCACATTTGTGACAAAAAATTCAGAATTAGCAAGTGAAAAAGGTGAAATGATCACCCTCTGGTGACTTTCAGAATCAAAGTGTAGCAACTAGAAATTTACTTCAATAGTTCTAATTGCAAGTATATACAGTAGTCCTTCTAATGAGACAACCATCTAAAGAGAGGCCACCCATTTATTCAGGAATCTTGCCCAACATTAAATTCATATATTTTGACCACTGTGTCCCACTCTCGAGAGGCCATCTCTTTTATAAGGACAGCTTTTCAAGCCAAAAAGGTGGTCTAAAAAAGGTCTTATAGGAGTGGGACCACTGGACCACCTTTTAGCACATCAATCATTTAAACTTCCTTGGACTTCATTTTAAATGTCAAACAGGAAGTAATGGACTATATGTTAGTCAAAACAGATATAGTCCTGGAAGAGAAGACTGTACAATAATTACAGAAGCAATACAAATATGGAGGACTCTGATGGGTACCAAATAGCCACCTGAATCATCAAATTCTTGGCTATCAAGTAAAGCAAAAATCAGAATCTCTGGCTTTTCCATATGTATGCAAGGTTACCAGGTCATATTTTAATTACAGAAGTAGTAGTTTCTAAAAATGGTATCTCTATACTACTATACTTGTGTATAATTTGTGCATTATTATCAACAGCATCAACCCAGATCTACCATCATGTACTGTAATAGCTGGATATGTGCTGTTCATTCTACTTATGGCTTTTGAATGAATTTAGTGGGCCCTTATCTGCTGACATATTACATGATAGCAAGTCTGGGTCTATACAGTAAAACATGCATTTTACATGGGTAAGTATTATAAATTTGGCAGTCCGGTGTAAGGCATGCATTTTACATGGGTAAATATGATAAATTTGGCAGTCCAGTGTAAGGCATGGATTTTACATGGGTAAGTATGATAAATTTGGCAGTCCAGTGTAAGGCATGCATTTTACATGGGTAAATATGATAAATTTGGCAGTCCAGTCCTTTATACTAATATTATTTCTTCCCTTTTTTCACCATTTCTAGGACCAGGTGAGATTTTCATATCTGTCCTGTCATCACTAATCAGGTTTTGTTTCCAGTCTGATGTAGATCACTAAAAGTACATGTATTTGGAGTAGTAGAAAGAGAAATTTGAAGTGCCATTTAATGATTACGGGGCAGGGCCTTACCATCCTTTATGTAGAGACCAAGATGTGACCACAAATTCATAAAATGTTTATGCATTAAACTCGTGTTTAGATTCAGAACTCACATTTTTAAATTGCAGGTCTAATGCTTTATTGTTAGGCATGGTAATGTTTTGATGCCTTCCTCCATCCATCCATCTGTCCAGCTGTCTGTTTATCCATGCATACATCTGTCTTTTCTGTATTTCTTCCTAAACCAAAATTTAAGGGATTTGCTAGTTATTTCATCCATATGTTAACTATTTGTAAGAGACTTGGCAGTTATCTCACCCATATGTTAACTATTTGTAAGAGACTTGGTAGTTATCTCATCCATATGTTAACTATTTGTAAGACACTTGGTAGTTATCTCATCCATATGTTAACTATTTGTAAGACACTTGGTAGTTATCTCATCCATATGTTAACTATTTGTAAGAGACTTTGTAGTTATCTCGCCCATATGTTAGCCATCTTTAAGGGATTTTGTAGTTATTTTGTCTGTATCTTAATCATCTGTAAGAGACTTCATACTTATCATAGTATCTATGAGTACATGACTTCCCTAAATGGGGTGCCAGTTCATTACATGTTAACTATGTCTCCCTCCCCTCCCCTTTTAAATGTTGGTACCCATTTGAAACTTACATAGATGACTAGGGCAGTCAGAATTCGTGGGTAAAATAGACAAGACCGTGCAGGATTTAAACTCTTGATTTCTTCATCCTGTCTTCAGGTTCAACTACTAAGCCATGGTGGGCTCTTTTGAGCCATAAATTTCAAGTCAGTCTCAGAATACAGGTCATTTTAATTCATCAGGTCAATTATTTAAACTGCTGTACTACAGATGCAAGGGGCATATTGGTTAATTCATGTCTGTCTATGCAACAATCTGTACATATGTTTATAAATTGCTGGTTAGTTCATTAGCATTTGGAACTCATAAACTACTCCAATTTTATATGCTTTTTATGCTAAAACACTTCTAATAAGCTGTTGGTCCTATGTGAAACTGTGCTGATGTTACCTCCAATATGTTTGCTACTCCTCCAGAACAAGTGCACATATTGACCTGGGGATTTTTCTAAAACATTCACTGCAATAGGTATGTAGTGGGCCTATAATGAAATGATGCTGATCTAACTTGCTAAAATTGCTGCATGGTAACGATCTTGAAATATTTTTTGTTCTCATACTTCTTTAGAATTGATGGTTATTGACAGTGTGAATTGATTTAAAGACTATAACAGTATTTATGATCAGATCTGACCTCCAACATGGCAGTCATAGTGACCATCTAATAATTTTGTATTACTACATGTCATGAATTAATGGTGGCATTGACATGGGGTTTTCATGAAAACACTTCTTGCAAACCTGTAATTGGTTTTGAGAAATGAAAATGCTGCAAATCTGACTGCCAACATGTCTGTGTTACAATAAATGGATTTCAAGTACAGATCTACTTCATCTTTGGATCAAGCAGCAGTCACAAATAGTGTTTTTTTTTTACACTTCCTGGAGCTTTTTAACACAGTAACTTGTCCATATATAAAAACTCTGACAAGACTTTGTATTTAGTTATTTTTCAATGAACAAGTTGATGGTAATCACTCTGTCATTTATTTCAGGTCAGAGGTTTTTACCATGGTTTTATAAATATGTAACTGATAGAAAGGCCATTTTGATTAGGTAAATTAGTCTATGTGTTTTGAATAATGGCTGCCAGAAATACAATTTTGAGGTAGTAAATTAGTCTATTTGTTTTGAATAATGGCTGCCAGAAATACAATTTTGAGGTAGTAAATTAGTCTATGTGTTTTGAATAATGGCTGCCAGAAATACAATTTTGAGGTAGTAAATTAGTCTATGTGTTTTGAATAATGGCTGCCAGAAATAAATTTTGAGGTAGTAAATTAGTCTATGTGTTTTGAATAATGACTGCCCGAAATACAATTTTGAGGTAGTAAATTAGGATTTGTATGAATGACTGCCAGAACATCAGAATGGATAAATTAGTCAATTCGTTTTGAAAAGATTTGCAAGAAACCATTTTAGAGTGATGATTTATTTGATATTTGAAAACTGGTTGCAAATTGTCTGTTGTTATTTCATAAATTTGACAAATTGTGTTAGTGAGTGTTTTAGAATGGCTACCAAAGGGCCAGTTAAACTTGTAAAGTAGTCAAGGGTTTTGAAATACGTTTGCAAAAATGAAATTTTACTCAGTATTTTGAAGTATGGTTTCAAAAAGGCCACTATAATGTAGTGTAACGAGTTTTTGTAGGTGTTTACCAGAATGTCAACTTGATTTGCAAGCTGATCTTTCAGTTTTGAAGAATGGTTGCTAAAATCCAGTTTACCATGGGTCAGTCACTCATTGAGTCTTTGAGGAAGAGTTGCCAAAAGACCAATTTTAATGTCATTAGCCAATGAATTTGATGACTACATACCAGAAGTTAATTTATTAAATTAGTTAACAAGTTTTGAAAAAATGTTTCCCAAAAGGTCAGATTATTTTTGGTAAATATATCAAGTATCAGTCCATATCAGTTCACTCTTAATGGCATAGCATGCACATTTTTAATGAATTGTGCAATATTTCTTGGGATTTATTGTCAAAAAAAACCTTTACTTATGTTGGTCACATTAATAGAGTTCAGATTTTAAGCCAGTATTTTGGCGTATGTATTATGCCCATCATATTCACTTAAATGGCAGAAAAATGACAAAAATTAGGGTTTACATAAAGACAGTTGTACTTGACTTAGTAATCATAATTATTCATACATGGTTTTAGGTTGTTTTCACATGATACATTTTAATGATAATTTATTCATGGCCTTTAGTTCAACTCTATTCTTTGCTTTTTTTCACCAGTATCTATTCATGGCCTTTAACTCAACTATGTTCTATGCTTATTTCACCAGTATCTTGTGGTTATTATTAGTATCCACCATTCTGAAAATTTAGAGACATTACAAAACTCCTTCTGCAGTAAGAAAATATAAACTAGTTTTAAATGCTTCTTTAAAATAGAGGACAATTCTGTTAACAATTCAGCAGTAGTATTAATGTATGTATTTTGTGTGATCAATGGGAACTTAATGTTACATCATAGTGCCATCTACCTGTTTCTTTTCAGTATTTTTATAGAATTTGCATTAAATACATGCTCATGCTTATTAATTGCATGCTCATTACAATGAAGTAACAATTTTATATGCTCAATTAGAGTGATAAAGTCAAAACGTTCCAAGTACAGGTAATGGGAATATTCTTTATTTACCATTATAAAGTCCAGCTGCATGAGCCTTTTCTATCTCCATACCCTAGATAATCTCAAGTCTTAGCTTATGGTTCATCTAATCAGGTAACTTGATTTTGGACATTGAATCTAGGCTCAGATGTAGAAATGCTGGTGAAATCCAGGCCTTTTTCATGTTCATGCATTCCTCTCAACTCCTATCCTAATTAAAAAAAAGATACAAACTTCAGAAAATTGTGAAAATCTGTTCCCTACCCATTAGTACTTGCACTGAGGTTTATACTGACCAATCTTTGAATTCTCTTTGTGTAGTCCTTTCCAATTACATATATAAGATTAAAATTGATTCACATAATTAACAGATTTTTAAAACATCTAGAAACTTTGTACATCCTGTTAAATTGATTAAAAAATGAGTGGGAAGAGGAAATTTGTAAAAAGCAGCTGGGTTTTATGATGTGTGCCAATGTGTGATTGATTTGTAGAAAACATTTTAGTTAGTAGCAGATGACTGATTGATATGTAGAAATTAACAATTAATATGCATCTCTTGTGTGCTAGTGTGTCAGTAGAAATTGATCAACCATGTGTTTCCCTTCAAGAGAATTCAGATCAAATTACTTGGTAAACCTGTCATTCCAGGGTGGGACAGAATAATTTTAGGGAGAATTTTTTTAATTTTCATGATTTAAAAAAGGTTTTGAGTTGAATCTACTGTAAGTAATAAAATCATCACTATCATCTGATGTCATTGTGTAAACTGTAAAGATAGATTGTTGCAATGGTAAACTCTGATTAATCCATTTGCGCTGGAGAAAATTTTGCCATTGTGATGTCATGGGCATGTGCAAAAAGAGATTTCTTCGTTTTTCTTGGATATGAATAAACCTGTGGGACCCATCGCTGCAAGTAAGATTTTCTAACCATTGTGACCCAATATGACCATTCAGTCAAAGCTTATTTTTCCAGCAGAGACACTTATTGATTGATAAATTTCGGCACATTCACTGATTTGCAGGAGATGTTGTTACATTGTGTTGTTGATGACACATTTTTGTTTATGCATGCTCATGAAAAACAAGGAAATCTCAGCAGTGAGAGCAACAGGTGATAAATGAGTATAACAGATTTCTACCATTACTAGACTTGCTGTCATTAAGGTAAGGTAGCATAATATGTCCATGCACATAGATCTGGTAGGGATGTCTAAAGTTACCTTTAACGGTCCAGAGAATAACATCAACAGCATATCTTGGCTAAAAACAGAGGTGTCGTGATGGCTCATTAATTAATGTACCAGACTCCCAACCAGAAAAGTGTGTGGGTTTGAATCCTACCATTGGATCGGCCCAAGTCAGCTTCAGAACCATTGTGTTCCCCTGGACAAGTCACTTTACTCCAGCTCCTCAACATGATATAACCTTCACATGTTGATGCACCATAAAATACCAAACCAAACCTATTCTGCTGAAAACAACAGCCCAAAAAAGATAGCATCAGTGTGAGACAGGAACTGAGAGTTCACTGAATTTGGTTGAAGTTCCTTGAAGGATCACAATTGACTCCTAAACCATGCTTTTAATAAAAAATTAAATTAGCCATTAATATCAGTGTTTATGAACAGGGTTCAGACCTATATTAATTTACTTAATTTTAAGCTCTTGATATGTTGTGAGAATGTTGTGATGTAAAAGCTTCAGAAAAACGTGCCTTTTTGGCTAAGTTAATATATTTGTGTTTGGTGATATTCATACTGAAATGACGATACTTTAGCATTATTAATATACTGTATTTATACCCAGTTAATTTGACATCTTAGATACAGCATTCAGTATAGATGTTCAATCTGTAATAAAACAATAATGATAATAACAACTTTTTTTAAGAAGTTGACACAGTTGCATGCTTTCAATTAGCACATTCGTTCGAGATCTATGTGTATTCAAGTGTTTCTACTTACATCATGGCATGGAAATGTTTAGATGCTCCAAATCAAATTTTATTCAACATGTATGACTGTGGCTTGAAATATGAAATTAAAAATAGGGATTTTTTTATATACACTAAACATGAAATCACATTTGTGTTTTGTTCTGACAAGTTGAAAATGACCCATTGACATGACACAGGAATATGCAATCTGATTGAAATTGACATCTGCCTAAATAAGTAGATCTGACAAGGTTCATATTCTGTTGACCTTTTGAATTCCAGGTCCACTAATTCTAGTAAGCTATTATAAAAAGCGATGTGTTTCATTTTATGGAGGGTTATCATTAGAACTGTTATGATCCTAATGATGTTTTTCACTGTCATAATAGGGAATGTTGTAGTTTGATTGGTGTCATAATAGGGAATGTTCTAATTTGATTGGTGTCATAATAGGGAATGTTGTAATTTGATTGGTGTCATAATAGGGAATGTTGTAATTTGATTAGTGAACCGAAAGGTCAGCAGAACATGATCTGTTATCAGTTTCTGTCTTCACTATGTTGGAGTTCTCAGTTTTAATCAGATTGCAGGAATATGCTAAAAGGCCTGACAGTTTTGATGCATTGGTATCCATTCTTTAAGGCCTGACAGCTTTAATGTACTGGTATCCATTCTTCATATTAAACTTCTTTCTGCAAACTCAGAACCAATCAGTTACCACATTTACTTGCTTATGAATTGATTGCAACTGCAAAACAACAAAGATCCTGATCTGCCATTGCATAATATGCTGGCAGAGTATTCTTCAATGTTTGTTCTGTTGATTACTCCTAACAAACTGCACAGACCCAGATCTGCTGTTACATTATATAAGATTTTACAATATTGCTCATGAAAATAGGTAGTGGATACAGGAATCTAATTCTAGAACTTGACACATTTTCTCTAGTTTTTATATGAAATTTACAGCTACAAAATTTTGTTTGTAGCTTTTGTACTATTAAATCTTTACTCAATGTAATATATATATATATATATATATATATATATATATATATATATATATATATATATATATATATATATATATGTGTGTGTGTGTGTGTGTGTGTGTGTGTGTGTGTGTGTGTGTGTGTGTGTTTTTGTGTGTGTGTGTGTGTGTGTGTGTGTGTGTGTGTGTGTGTGTGTTTATGTGTGTTTTTTTGTATATTAAGTGAACTGCATAAGCCAAGTTTTCTTTTGAGTGAAAGTGAACTCTGAATTGGAATTTTATTTGAAATCATACAGCCTAAATAAGCATGGCTTAATTCTTCTCAGAAGACTGCATTATAGTGATTAACAAAAAGTTGTGCACATGAGTAGGGCATTTCGAGGGTACTTCGGTATTGACCTCGAAGTACACTTGTATTAAGAAAGGCATTACACTTCACATGGAAATCTCCAGGTAATGAAGAAGGCCCTTCATGAGACCTTGTAGTCTTACATCAGTACAGGTGAAAACCATTACTGTGAGCTTGTTAATGCAATGCATTAATAAGCTTTAAAACTTTTATTTCATTATATCCTCCTCCTTTGTCAGTGTCCTTGTCAGCTCCACCAGAAGAAGTCAAAATTGGCTCAGTTACTGATCCAGTCATACATTGTGTCTGGTGTACCAACATGACCTCCAGCCTTTGGATTTCTTCATTTCATGAAAAGTGACAAAGGTCTGTTATGGTGGTCAATGTCTCAGAGAGCACTCGACAGTTTCTAGCTACATCTATAGATGAAGATGTACACTCTAACCTATGAAGCCATCAACAATATCAGTAACAATTTATAACTACCAACATGTATACATTTTAAAACCTCTTTTGAGATAAATGAAGAAACTAAATCATCAATCAAATGGCATGGCATCAGTGATCAGTGATTCCTACAACTTGTGATTTTTGTCCCTATAAAGAACTGTAGAAAATCAGAGATAGTCCTTACATAAGGTGTTGACTGATGCATCACATATGTTGAATAACAAGGAAAATAGACTCTGAATACACTGATTTTCCACAAAATCTCTCACTGCAAAAATTGTTGTAATCACATAAAGCAGAGCTAGGAGAAAATGGACAGCCACACATGTACATTGCAGGACAAAACTTCATTGGATCCTATCAAATATAAGTTTCTGCATGAGAGTCATCCCCTAGTGAATGCAACAATGAATACTCTTGACACCACTATAAATAATGAGGGAGAAGCATGGAAACAGAGATTTGTATTGCCCACATGTGGGAAACCTCAGCTGTATATCACAAAAATCTGTGATACAGAAATGCAACCATAAAGAACATTAAAGTAGCCCACTATATACAAAGTTTTTTATTTTAACCTTAGAAAAGATAGAAAAATATTTCTTTGAAGCATACAGGCATGATCATTTTCAAAGCTGGTATACCAGAAACTTTTATTAAAAAATAGTGAAATATGCTTTTGCACATTATAACCTTTGACCCCTGTGATGTTGAAATTAGCTTCCAGCAGTACAATTTTACCACAAATCTTAGATATCTGAGAGATAAGTGGTGAAAGTTTGAAAATCCATTTTTTGTTATTACTCATGCTGCAGTTTAAAAAAGCGCAGTGCATATAATGAAATTGCATGTTTCTGCACAACCGTACATAGGAATGGTAAGAGGGGTTATGTTAATGAGGTGTAAGTTTGAGAGGTAGAGGATATACCCTTTCATCTTTGAAGCCACCAGCTATTAAAATAAATCTCCATTATAACCTTCAGCATTATACATTTTGAAACTTGTTGGTGATTATAGAAATGGAATCACAATAAAGAATGGCATGACAAAGCGAATCATTTTACCTTATCAGTCACTCCAACCCCTCTTCCTGCAACATTTGAATTAGATAAAATGTGTTGATAAGCACTGCACATTGAAAGTGAAGTTCAATTTTAAAATTATATAAAAAAAACCAATTGAATAATCATCAGATAGCATGTTAGAAATATCTCAATGAAACTGAAGCTATGATGATAAACTTACAGTTGGACCCAAAGTAGGATTAAAAAGATTTTTTCAGAGACAAAGACACATCTCACATTTTAAATCAAATTTTTATGCTGTTACCCATGTTTTTCCATCCCATCCCATCATGTCACATCTCATCCCATCATTTCACATTCCATCCCATCACATCATGTCCCATCCCATCCAGTAATGTCCCACCGCTCCGGTGGCCTAGTGGTTAGAGCATCCGCCTCGGATGCGGGAGGTCGTGGGTTAGATTCCCAGCCGAGTCATACCAGAGACTTAAAAAATGGTACTAACAGCTGCCTCGCTTGGCATTCAGCATTAAGAGGTTAGTGTTAGGACTGGTCAGCCTGGTGTCAGGATAATGTGACTGGGTGGGACATTATGCTACATGTCTGTGGCATGATGCCCCAGTGCTAGACATCACTATAAACTGCCACATTGCAGACATCGTAGCAATATGACTGAAAAATTGTTAAAGCTACATTAAAAATCAAAATCACATCACATCACATCCAGTAATGTCCCATCCCATCCCACCATGTACCATCTCATCAAGTCACGTCTATCACAAATGTCATTTCCACTCAAAAATGTTTGAAGGACTTTATGAATAGAAACAAATTCTGGTAATAGGTTTTACAGGGTCAAATATGGATAAAATGTTCAAGTGTAAATTTGTTATGCTTTTGTAGCTAATTATATGTAGATTAAAAATTCATTTCTCTGGGAAAAGTCTACTCTAATTGAATTCCCATAAGCTCCTGTGACAATTTTTGAAAAGTTAGATTGTCAAAAAATACTGACTTGACTATGGCTGTGTTTGATATTATGTGTGAGGTCATTCCATAACGAGTCAACCAGCGATAGATGCCAGAGTGTATTATGAAATGAAAATGCAAGCAATAAATATAAAGTATAACAAGCTGAAATATTATCTTAGGTGGTAAGCAGTCTAAATGAATCAATGTTGGATCCAACATTTTCCATTTTAAAGAATGCAGTTTATTACAAAAATTTTAACTAATTTTGACTAAAAATAGGATTTGATTTTGTTTACTGTGTGTTATATAATATACAAGTTAGAAAATATGTAAAGATTATGGTTTTGTGTTTAACTGTATAGTATTTTTGTAATTCTTTTCCCAATAATTTTCATAATGCTGTTTTCTTTTTTTCTTTTTTCCTTGATCTATTGGTGACCATATTTTCTGGCGGTGTATAATTAGTTATCTCCATTTATAAAATGCTCATAAGATAATGTTCTCTCTGGATTAGCAAATTCTTTGTTCTAGTGATATGTCAATTTCGCATACATATCAGGGGCAGGTAATACCTTCACCAGCATTTGTGAGTCATACTTTAAGTGCATTTATTCATAAACACTGCAATACACATCTATAGTAACAACAAATATGGGGTTTTCAGATATTAAATGTTTTAAAAAGAAGTTTAAACAGATATCCCCATAGATGACCTTTAAAAAGACCTTGGTCATGTTAGATTTCACCACAGTTTTTACAGAATTTAACAGTCATGGACCCTGTTTATCTAATTTAAAAGTGTGGAGAGACTTATAATCTGGCTTGATCTTATTGCCAAAGAAAAATGGAGTTTTATTGGAGGATTACCTAAATTGTGTATGATTTGGAGTAATGAGTACAGCAATTACTTATATAGTGCCCTTCATTATAGGGGCTGTTCCTGTTATAAGGTGGGTATGCTCATGGATCCCATTTTATTATTCAATAATAGAATCATATGTATCATGTACTTCATTATAAGCTGGTCTTATAATAAGGTAGTATACTTTATGACACCTATGGACAGCATTATAATGAGGGTGTACCATAAGTGTTATGCAAGAAAACAATTATGTAAAAATTGGACCTAATTGTAAACTGCATTGACTCAGATCAGCAGATTGTTAAGATTAATCAGAAAAACAAGATAGACTGAGATCTGCTGGTGCATTATGTAATATCAGAATTTATGTTTTCATATGCAAAGTATATACAGCATCTTTCATGTGAAATTTCTTCATAATTGGACTATAATGAGCTGCAGACTGTAACTGAGTGATATAATTAACAGTTTCTCAAATTATAATGATATCCATGATAATACCTATATTATGATGGGCTGTTGTATATAACATTTTGAGGTAATTTGTTTTTTGTTAAAATGAGATGCAACATGAAAAGAAGAAAATATTATATGTAGAGAATAAACTTTCTCTTTCATCATCTGACTCTACTGGTATCTTTGAGATTATTGTTTTTTGTGATGGTATTTGATAAAAACCATTCATATTGTAAAATTATTGTTTTGCACAACAGTATCAAACAGTAACTTCCAATCATGTTGAGGGAGAAGAACACACAGAGAAAATGCGAACTGTAGAAGGGGTAACATATAATTTAACAACTATATGCCATGCACAAATTTTCATTTGCCGGTATATTATTTTTTTTGTGTCTGATAATTTGCATGGTGAGTTGGGCTGCTGCAACATCAATATAAGACATTGTCGCTATATTTGGTGCATGGATGTGGGCATGTATACTGCATTATAGCTTTATCACGTCATTTTATCCACAGTGTTTTATTTGATATGTGGTCGTGACACACACATACACTCTTCTTCATGGGATATGTTGCATTATCACATGTGTGATCACATTTTTATCGAAGTTCTGCAAATTAACTTTCATTTTATGACATTTTAGTGTTCTTGCTGACCTAATTCTTGCTTGTATCATTATTTTAATAAAGGCTGAAAATTCATATAATAAACTTATCTACACTAATATGCAAAATCAATTTTAATTTATTTACCTGAAAATTACTTGTGGTACAGCTGTAGCAAATATTTTACAATCAAAATTTACTACTAAAAGAGTTTTAATACATTGAATTTGTTGTATTTACCAAATGTCTTTTTAAAATTTTGTTAGTTTTAATGCTGACATTTTCTTTATTTTTTTTCTCTAACTAGTAACAGCATGAATGAGATCAATGTAGCATCAAACTCGCTTGAAATGGAATACTTGTGAGAGATGTAAATTTTAACATATTAAACCAAAATGTAATTATAATATGACTGGTTCCAACCAAAACTAATTGCAGAAGTATAATCAAATGTGCGTTTTGCATCTCAATAATTTGAATGTAATACAGGCCAAAGTTGACATCAGTTTTGAAAGAAAATAAAAACTTGTTATTCATTTGGTTGTATTTTTTTATGTTGTTGATATTTTTGTCTGTTTTTATTTGGCCAGGACTTTCAGTAGGATAGGCAGTGAGTAGATGAAGAAGACATTATAAAAGACTGATCTTTTGTGCCATCTTTGATAGAATGCATTGTAAACAAAATAGATTCAAACTCTTTGGCACATAATATAGGTGATAGCAAGAATCTGTAAACTGTTGGTATATGGGCATTGCCAAGTATATGCTGCAATATATAGTCTTTGTGTAAGAAACTATGGCCCTGGAGCCTGCATTCTTAAAACCTCTTCAGCTTTAAACCTAAGTTCAAAGTCAGAATTAATACAGTTTGATTTTCCATAATATGACAAAGAGAAATGTATGGACCTCTTTATTAGCATACTAAGTTTCAGTAATGGAGAGTTCTGATTGTATAGTTTCAAGCTTGAATATGGGATCTGGAAGCAGTTGGTAAAGCACTGGCTTTGCACCTCCGGTGTTGTAGTTTAAATCCCAAAATTTGGATGTGTAAACTTCATAGTTTATGTCTGACTTTATAAGTCTTATCCATAAACTCTTGGTCACGCCAACAAGAACACCAAGTTTCTTAGCTAGCAAAGTGCTTAAGTTTTCAATTTGCTGTAAATAATAAGGATAAAAATAATGTTAGGAAAAGAATTGTCCACTTGATTTGGTACATAATTTTATACCTGCTTTTAATGTTCCACTAGTTGTATTTGGACTTAGGCAGTTGAATCCAGGGAGTCCAAATTTGAAGAGTTCAGTGAAATGTGTACTTCTGAAAACTATTATACTTTTTAATGTGACAAAGGCTGAAATATGCAGCTTTTTGGTTTTAATAGATTTACTGATGAAGCAAGTTCCATATAATGCATTAATGTGATTTGCATTTTGTAGCTTGCTTCCATATGATGCATGAATGCAGAGTGCATTTTGAAACATGTTTCCATATGATGCATGATTGTCATGTACATGTTGAAGCATGTTTCCATATAGTGCATGAATGCAGAGTGCATTTTGAAGCATGTTTCCATATGATGCATGATTGTCATGTACATGTTGAAGCATGTTTCCATATGATGCATGATTGTCATGTACATGTTGAAGCATGTTTCCATAAGATGCATGAATGCAGAGTGCATTTTGAAGCATGCTTCCATATGATGCATTAATGTGATTTGCATTTTGAAGCATGTTTCCATATGATGCATGAATGCAGAGTGCATTTTGAAGCATGTTTCCATATGATGCATGAATGCAGCATGCTTTTTGAAGCATGTTTCCATATAATGCATTAATTTCATGTGCACTTTGCAGTTTAGCTATGTGCAAACCAGTATCAAATGCTAGTAATGTCCATGAATGCTTATGCCTTTACTGCAGGCAAGTTTGACTACAACAGTTTAAAGTTTTGTATTTTTAATGTGTTTTTGTTTTTGTCTTTTGTACTGGTCATGCAGACGAATAGTATTTACTATAAAGATCAAGATTTTACATGATAGTCAGCTGCACTATACCCCATACAATGCAGAGATGGAAGAACTGTTGGTCAGACAATCCTAAACAAGTTGAAAATTTTGCTGGACAAATTAACAGTTTCTATTACTTGCCCAGTATTTCACATCAGTTATGAAGAAACAAAAATCTACATTTTTGTGCTGTTTCGTGAAACTTAAAATTTTGGGCCTGGAGGCCATCATAGGATTTTTTAAGTTGTGCAGTGAATTTGCTTGCTTTTGGAATCTGTAGTAAAACTCAGTGTGATGTATTAGTTATGCAATGCAGTGTTGTTTGTTACATAAAATATTGATCCATTTATAATTATAAAACCATTATGCACTAAGTAGTTAATATATCATAAAATGTTCTAATAGTATATAGTTATGAAGTTCTTTTGGTGTAATTTAAGATAAATTTCAGTGCAAAGGGCAAATTATATTTGTAAAAATATCTTCAGGAATTTTCTTTTTTTCTTTTTAACTGTACTGGTCAAAGACAGCAGAGGATATGTTTTGGCATGTTGTCTGATATCCATTGTCCAGAATTCTTACAGTGTACACTTGTATGTTATCACTGCTCCTAAACTATTGAGAGGATTATTGAAACATGATGTACACATTCATGTTGAGATATGTTTGGTCATATGTGAAAATGGTGCCCACTGACAGTCAATATGGCTGCCACGGTTATCTTTTTGAAAGTCTTGTTAATGCTACACTTGAATTGTATTGCTGCTTGTCCTGAACTGATGGTTATATCAACATGTGTTTTCACCAAAATACTTCTTATAATATTTAGTGATCCTAGGAAAAGAAAATGGTGCTAATCTGACATCCAGCATTGCCATCTTGAACATCATGATGCCACCACTCCTCCAGAATAAATGGTTGTATTGATATGAAGTTTCACTAAACAGCTTTTTATGATATCCAGTTATTGCTAAGTGTAAATGGTGCATAATTAACCTCCAACATGGCTAAATTAGGCCATCATGGAAACCTTTTTTGTCATCACTCCTTCTGAAGAAATGGTTGATTTTATCTACATGGGGTTTTCACTAAAAGATTTTTTTATAACATGTAGCAGGTCCTATATAAAAATGATCCCAGTCTGTCATTAGAATGGCTACCTTCGTTGCAATCTTTAAAGTCTTTTTATTGTTCTTTTACCAGAATGAATGGTATCAACACCAGTTTTTACTAATCTAGCCACCAACATGTCCTTGAGATTATGAAGGAGTTTGAAAATGAGACCTGCTTCACTTTGGAGTGAAGTCAAAAGGTCCCTGCTGGCACCGTTGTATTTGAGTTTATGAACACATTGAATTGTAAATATAGAAATGAATTACAACCAAGCTTTGGATTCAGGTTTTTTTTCAATTAAAAAAATTCACCTGATAGTACACTGATATTGATTAAAGGTCAAAGATCATGGCTTGACCTTTTTTCTGTACTGGCTTGTGAGAATGATAACACAAGCATACATGAATGGAGTTTATCAAACCCAGCTTGTGCATATATTCTGAAGAATATCTTGGAAAGTGCCTATTCATTATTAATTTGTTTTCTTTTAATAAATATAATGGTTTATGAATACAGCAAGTCAAATTATTATTAATCATGGATATAAATAAACATGGCATATGGCTTATTTCTTGTTGACACTAAGAAGAGTTCAGTCTATCTATGATACCAGGTTGAGGTCAAATACCATGACACTTATCTTTTAGATATGTTAACTCAAAATATATAAAAATGTATTGGTATGCCCTACCACATCACTGGTAGGGCATATAGTCTCACTTATTTGTCTAGTCATTAATCTGTCCATCACACCATGGTTAAGATTTGTATGTTGTCCCAGGCACTGTATTGTGTATTCAATATTCAATGAACACATTTCTTTTGCTACAAAATTTGGTATGTGGGAGTTTCTCAAGAATATCTACAGTGCTTTCAACACAAATGAATAAAAAGAGAATAAAATGATGGAAGAATGGACTTCTTGTGGATACCTGCAAATTCTTTTTGACTAGTAAGGTGTCTATTTGATGGACTCTTATTTTTGGTCATGATTTTATATAATTCAGTTTTTACATGAAAAAGTCCTCATGGGGCTGTTTATATTTTTTATTAGTAATATAATGGCTATTGTTTTTTTCATCATATTTTGCATATCTTTAAAAATTTTGATTTGTGTAACATGATACATTTAATAGAGCACATGACAGAAATAACTGTAATCTAGATTTATTTCAGTCTCGTTCAGTAAACATGCTATGGCTTGTCTTTTATTCTAAATATTTGTGTGATGCATTTGAGTGATTTTCCTTCAAAATTTTATCATGGACTAGAGAAGAATGCTATTCATTCACAGAAAAAAAGACTGAAATTTAGCATCCCACAAAAAATAATTGAGTCCATAGTAAATGAAGCTGCTGTTAATTTTAAGGAAGGACAGCAGCAGCTAAATTACTTTAACTAATTTATTGTGCATTTTTTTCATTTTCTTTAAAATTCAAGTCATGTTTGGTAAATATTGCATTTCTTTATATTATATTCATTTTTTTATAATGCTCTTATGAAGAGACAGTAATAAATCAGACTACATCATCCGATTTAGACATCCAGCATGAATTACAGTACTCAGTCTTATTATAATTAAAAGCAAAAAAAATTGTAGGATTCAAAATAGGAATGTACTTTACAAAAACATGATCCTAATCAAAGCATACACAGAAAATCCATTGCATGGAATATTGAAACATTTTTGAGAAAGTAAAATCAGAATCAAAATTTACATGGTTGGTTTCATTAGAGTCTGTGTAGTATCACCATGATCATCTTGGAGCTGGTGGAATTGGGAGTGAATAGTGTTTGTATAGTTCTTATTGGATTTCATTTTGCAATACCATCCTTAATTGACTGGTTCTCAAAACACTCTCAGACTGTATCCTGCTTCCAGTTTTTGAAGAGCCAGTGAAATGAAAATTGTCAGTTTTCTGTGCAATTGGTTTAAGAGTGCCTATATTATAAACATTCATTTAGTGAGGATCACCTGAATACTTTTTTCTTATGTTGACATAGTTTTCATACTAGAAAATAATGTAGAATAGTGAAATTAAAAAGATAATTGATTTATTAATGTTCCTTTTTTAAAAAACTTTTTTGTTTTTAAAATTAAGTTATTTATGAAGAGAAAATATTAAAATTTTTATAGACATTAAAATGTTTGAAATATCTGCTTATGCTGTATAAAATTTCCTAATTTGCAGGTATTGCAGAGAGCATTCCAGAAGACTGTAGATCCTGTATCAAACTTTATATTAAATGAGGCCAAGTAAGTTGTTCTAAGGGATTCATGATTGAGGAAAACATTTTCACATACTAGACCATTTATATATGTAGTTTTATCAACCCATCCACATTATTAATATTACATGATTGTAATATCATGTCATATTTATATGATTGTAATATCATGTCATACTTAAATGTTTGTAGTATCATGTTTTACTTATTTGATTGTAATATCATGTCATATTTAGATGCTTGTAGTTTCATGTCATACTTACATGATTGTAATATCATGTCGCATCATGTCATACTTACATGATTGTAATATCATGTTGTATTTAAATGCTTGTACCGTATTTCATGTAATTTTTTGTAGACAGAAAAATTATTATTAATTTTTGTGTACGAAAAATTATATGTAAAATAAATAATTATCATTTTTCGGTTCTGACTGTACGAAAAATAAAGGGATTGTACCTAACTAATTCTGTAGAACACGTGCTACTCAACAACCTAATGGTACAAATGTACAAAGTAAACGTATATTATCTGTCTCATTTTGCTCTCAACTCAAGAATCTAATTACAATAGAAATAAAAGTACTCAAAAAGATTTTTGTTGTTATTAGTGAACAAGAGAGAGAGAGGGAGATTATGTCTCAGTGTGCAAGATCGTCTGCATTTAGAGCATATGTAGCTGTTATGTTGTGTAATGCTGGCATAATGATAGTCCTACATGTAAGACATATTTCATGTTATGTTTTAATGAGCACAAAAGTCAAAACATAAATATCAGCATTGAGGTCTTACATGTAGGACTAGCAAAATGATTAAAATAGTTTGAACATTTCTTAATTAAGGGTATTATTTTTTGGTAAATTGTATGCAACGATACGAGTCCACATTGTCAAGAAATTAAGTGCAACTTGTATTTTTACAGCAGCAATAATCTCATTATCAAATTGTAATAAAAAATAAAGAACTTGAAATAACGTTTTAGTTAATGCTCGTGAGCGCATGCATGCATGTGTGTTTGAGAGAGAGAGAGAGATGGAAAAAATGTGTCTGTGTATAAGACCATGTTTATTTAGGGTGGTTTTTATTTGTAGCTTTTACAAAGAGAAAAAAGACTGTATTTTGAGTTACCTGTTGATTGTGATAATCCTCGTGTATTACGACCCTACAATATTCCATTATCAATAAACACCGCTAAATCAACAATTCATTCTTGTTTTAATTACGATGTACATTGTCACAACAACTACATGGCTAAGCAGTGTTATTTATATGGTAATTAAACATGCTTAGCGCTTTGGTTATTCCATTTGAAACCAGACTGAGGGCAAGAATCAGCAGAATAGGTCAAATCAGTTAGGCTACCAGTAGGGAAATGAGGCTGTCTTTAGGGAAATGAAAATCTGTCAATTTGCTATTGAAGCCATTGTCTTTACAGAATTTGTTATAAGGACAAGCAATCATACCCATTACTTGTTATTTGAACTCGCCAATAAAGATAATAGAGCGGTATATCGATGGATAGATTTGCAATAAAATGTTAATTATATCCATGTCAAAACAGAACAAACACTTGAAAGATAGTATATGTGTATATACAAATCGATTTAACGGAGTCCATAACTTTCAAAATTACGATAGAAAATGACAAAGTTTTTATATTTTACATTTGTATGACCATAATGAAACAATAAGACTAGTTTACCAAAGGTCTGTGGTCTTCACTTTAGCATGTACTGAGATGTAATTTTTGTTGTATAAGAAAACATCAAAGGGTTTCCAAACTCATTTTAAAATGCACATGCTGTTTTGTTATGGTGATGGACTTTATAAGGAGAACTAATTAATGGCAATATTTCAAGGTATGGTCTGCGAAGTGCTTTGTCCATTTGATAATAAACACCAGTCGATATTGTAATGACAATAAGAGAGCTTATGCATCAGTCATTCTATTTTCTCACTAACAATTAATTATTAATTTTTATAGAAACAAAATGGCAATACAGTATTATCATTCTTTTTGCAAATGTAAATCTTCTTAGTAGAAATTTTATGTCTGATAATTTAATGGATTTTTCGAAAAATACAAAATGATATGTACGAAAAATTATGATACATTTAAATAATTATGATTTTGATAACTGGATTATGTACAAAAAATTAAAGGGTACAAAAAATACATGAAATACGGTAGTATCATGTCATACTTACATGATTGTAATATCATGTCATATTTAAATGCTTGTAATATCATGACATAGTTACATGATTGTAACGTCATATTTAAATGCTTGTAATATCATGACATAGTTACATGATTGTAATGTCATATTTACATGATTGTAATATCATGTCAATTTTTTACTTGATTTGTTATTATTATATTGTACATCATAGCTATTAAATGATTGTAAATATAATGTCCTAATATCACATTTTACATCCATTGCCCCATTTAGGGGGAGATATGAAGATTTGTTCACCTAAGGCATGCCAAATTCCATGAGGATATGACCTGTTGCAGGTGAGATCTTCATATCTCCCCCAAACAAGGGTACTACATATATCAAATCAGACAAGGAAAATATGATCATGTGTACTATACATGAAAAGCATGAGACCGGATCATATTGGGCAGACACATTGTTTTGTTCCCTGTTCCCCGACACATGACATTCTGTGTTCCAGACATACACAACTTTACTTTCATGAGGTATACATGTAATTAAACATGTTATTACATCTGTGTAAACATTATTTATTGGGATCCAGATGCAGTCAACATGGCAATACATTTTTAATGTTTTTTTTTAAAAATTAGACCATACACAAATAAAGTTTGAGTGTGTATAGTGGAGTCATCATATCCATTGATCAGTCCATCATTTTTATTTACTTAATATATTGTGAACCCTTTGAAATATCATCTTGAAATTTGGATTACTTTGGTATCATGACTAGACATTCTGTCTTGTAAAATGGAGTCTGTGTGTTCTCCAGTTTAAGAGTTATACCCATTTGTTATTACAAATTGTGTTTATTCATCTGTCCATCCATCTGTTGTACTCCTGTCCACTTAATATCTCTAGAACCATATGAGATATTTTCATGAACCTTTTCTGTATTTGTAATATAAGCAGAGTTTGTTTCTCATAAAAGTTTCTGCTTTGTCAGACTAGTACCTCTACAGTAATCCCCCCATTTGTTAAAAGTAGTATTTACTAGTATGGGGGTATACCGTAACCATTTGCTTACTGACAGATCCAATTATTTCTGTTCTTGATAAATAAACGTTTACATTTGTACTCATTTGATACAACAATATATGAAACTCTAAACATAATATGCTTTTTGGTTTCCAAGTTTTGCAAAACTGACTTAATAGTCAATTAGCAGTTTTAATTTTGATGACATTAAGAATATTATTGATTGACAGCAATGATTATTTCAGTGTTGGATAGAATCAGCATCTTAACACAAATTTGATCTTAGACAGTACATATTCCTCAGACTGTTCAATAATGAGGTACTTATTTCATCATTTGTACAACTAATAAATTTGACCTTCGTGACGTTACAGGTGTGTTTCAGATGTCAAACAAAACTATTATGTGAATAATTTATCTGAAGTATCTTAATATGTAAATGTTTATACAGGATGTAAAGATTAGTTTTCTTTGTTTTCTGTATGTCTCTTTGTTATTAAGCAAATGCCAACATTGATAGAGAGAGAGAGAGAGAGTTGTGTTATAAAGCAAATGCCGGTTATAAAGCAAATGCCAGTATCTCCAGGTTGAGAGACATAGAAACAGAACAAAAGAAGGCTGTTTTGCCAAAATCACCAAGCAGAGAGAGAGAGGATGTTTTATTATAAAGCAAATGCAACATCTCCAGGCAGAGAACAAGAGGATATTTGCCAACATTTAGGTAGAGAGAGAGGAAATAAAAAAAAAGCAAATATCAACATATGTATATGAGGAGACAGTATGTATGTTGTTATAAAGCAAATGCTCAAATAACCAGACAGAAAGGGAGGATGTTTTGTTTTAAAGCAAATGTCATTTTGGGGGTGGGGTGCATTTTTCAAAATTAATCATTTGTTTGTTTTTGTTCCAATGTTCCACATTATTTTCTTTCCACTGCAGACCTCGCCTACGATTGTCTGAGGTCGGCCTGTTCAAAACCTGCCTTGGTCTTCTTTCGGCTATGTTGGCAGACAATATTGAGATTGGAGGAGAGCTCCACATAGAGAGACTGTACCTGTTCTGTCTCATCTGGACATTTGGTGGACTTCTGGATGCACAAGATAGAAAGAGTTTCAGTGATTTACTCAAAACCCTCTCAACTGCGTACGTCTTTTGCATAGCATTGAAAATTGTTTTACTCATAAATTGTTAGAACAGAAGTTTCTTAAGAGTGCAGCCTCTGGCCATATGATGTAACAAAACTAAATAGCTCATTTCAGCCTAAATCATGGCCTTCTTTAGGAGACAGTCAAACACACAGACACACAGACATGCATACATGCACATACACACACACACACACACACACACACACACACACTTCCTGCTGTAGATAAATTCAGGTTGCTGACTGCCTGAACTTGATTCAAATCACACCAACATACCTGTTTATTTCCATTATTGAATTTCAGGTGATATTTTGTTTGTTTAGATTTTGGTATTTTAGCATGGGGAGATAATGTATGCCTAGATATCTCTATAAACTTTACATGCTGAAGCCAAGCTGACCTGTTTTGTGACACTTAAGCTCTTTAGTGATGACTTATCCAACCATAACTCATTAATGCCTTCAATCCTTTCTGAATTATCACTGATCACACATAATACAATCCAAAGATTACTTTTAGGTTATTGTCTGTAAAATTAGCAATTAAAGTTGTCATGCATATGACAGTTAAAGCCCTGTGATCACAGGAAGTCTTTACCATAAATATACAGCATTGTAAGCAAGGCGTGAAAAAAAAATCCAACAAATTTCTGTTTCTGAATTATTTGAATAATAATGTTGAATACACTGGAAATTTCAGTGAGTGACAGGATTGATGGGAGACACTCCTAACCCAGCAAGGAAAACTTTTCTCACTAAATTTGCATAACATTAAATACTTGCTTCAGTTTCATAACTCAATTGATACACAACAAATGTATAATTGTGATAACAGGCCTTGTCAGAAAAGAAACCCCAAAAGTTCAAGAGTATTTTACACTCTCCTTTTCTCTCTCTCTCTCTCTCTCTCTCTCTCTCTCTCTCTCTCTCTCCATATTTGCTACCTGTCCTTATTCAATCATGACAAAGAGACCAAGTCACTATGTGACAATAACAACAATTTCACTATTTAAATAAATAAAATTCAGCATTCTCTGTGGGGACTATTCATGAGCTAGTATCTAAATGAAACACATTGTATATGACATTAATGATTTCCAATCTGTGCTAGGCTGATCCCAGTAGAATCTATGCTGGGCTGGTCCAAGCATATCTTGATTAATCCCAAATCAAGCAGAATCTATGCTAGGCTGATACCATTATATAGAATGTAGTCTGGACTGATCCATGATTAAGTAGAATCTATGCTAGGTTGATTACAGTATAGCTGGGTTGATCTCAAATTAAGAATAATTGGCTAGGCTGATCCCAACGTGAAGAAAATATTCTGATTTCCAATTACATATATCCTAAGTAAAGCAAAATACTTTGGTATAAATCCACAGTGTGACATGGGTTGATCCCAGTCTTCAAGACTTGAATAGTCTGGCCTGATTCCAGAATTTTCAGGGTAACATGGGTGGGTCGGCAGGATGATCCCCTTCTTAACACCATACAAGAAATTTTATTCAAAGTCATGCCACTATTATTGTATAGATTATGAGTATCTAATTGGAGAAGAGAGCCAAAACAAAAATTTTATTTGTTTTGTATGTGTTTTAAGCAGAGATATTAGATGTATTATTATCATTTTACTTTTGGCTTTTATTTCCAGACTGCCAGATGATGACAGAGACATATGCGTGTTTGACTATTATGTAGACGAATCAGGCGAGTGGGATCCTTGGATCTCAAGGTAGATTCTAGCAGATTCCTAAAAATGATATTTTCCCTAATGAAATACTTCAAATTCTGTTTATGCTTTTAAAAAAATGTTAAAAGTAACTAATCCAGCTGAATGAAGCTCTTTGAATCCTGGATTCTATTTGAAATACACCAAAATTCATAATCAGAGGATGTTTTTATTTTATATCTAGGATGGTATCATTGCTATCCTTGTGAAAGTACTAAACAAACGATATCTTAGGATGAAAAATTTGATAAAATTCATTGTGTGGTTTTATTGTTGAATATTTAACATTTAATTATACCAAATTTACTTAAACTTGACAGCGTTAAATACATAAACTTGATCTCTTTTTGCCCACAAATTATTCTCCACACATCTCTTCATTGTTTATCAAGCTGAGGATATGTAGAGAATTGTTCAGACAATTATAAGTAATACTGTCTTTACAAATTGTTTGCAGTTAATGTCTTCATGATACTTCATCTGTGTATTAATGTGGCAACTTTTATCATAGTCCAGATTTTCTTCTTTAAATTTTCATACATACTTTAATTGCATTGCTGATCATATACTGAAAAGTTCTGCCAAATTTGGCTTTAAAAGTCCAGCTTGTACCAGAGTAAATTTTAGGGTTTGTCATAAAGAAATGAAATGAAATGAAAAGCTTGAAAATTAACTGCTTAATTGCATTTTGCCAGAAAATTTTAACAGCCTTGAGTATACAAGTCCTTTAGTGACAGCTTTGTAGTTACAGATACATTGTTTTGAGTTCTGTCGGGTTTGTGGCAATCAACCAGTACATTGGTACTTGGTAGTTATGATATTTATTACATTTGTCCATTGATTGACTAACTTTATCATATGAGCTGTTGAATATCTATCTGATCCATATTGAGGAAAAACATAAAAACTTAATCTCTGGTAAGGCTTACAGAGACAAACTAATTTTTATCAAAATGGTTGGCATTTCTTCTTTGTATAACAGTCTTTTCACTTGTTTCAATGAAGAAATACGAGTTCTATTTTCTATTTTCTTTGATATATTTATCATGCAAGATATGTATGTGTTTATAAGTATTATCATTGTCACTTTTGTTTATTATTACTATTATATTTATTATTATTATTATTATTATTATTATTATTATTATTATTATTTTGTTATCTTTTTTTTTAAAGAGTACCTGAGGCTGTTTATGCTGATAACCAGGACATGTTGGGAGAGGTGTTTGTGGACACGGTGAACACAGTGAGTATTTTATATGATCTTTAGATGCTTTCATTAAATGAACTAAATGTAATAAAGTTCACATCAATTATACAACATGCTCTTACATTTTGTATAAAGTATTTGTGATGGCTCAGGTTGTGGCATTAACTGTTTTCCTGTGGTTGTGAAAATGGAAACTATGAAGGAAGCCACAAACATCATATGATTGGGTATTAAACTACCACATTCTGCCTTGGGTCTTGTCTAAATAGCTACCATTGGTGGGAAATTAGCTTAAAACTGAATGTCAAAATAAATTCAGCAACAGCTGTTATTTTACTGGCTGTGCCAGTTATATAGTAGTAAAAGGCACAATAAACACATCACACTTTATAATAAAATTAAAAAAAAAATGTACATTAGACAAAACTGGTGACTAATATTCATTGTAGGCAAGTCATCTTATCACATGATGTTTTCAGCCAAACTATGATGGCCATTAACATGATGATTTTACTTAAATACTTCTTGCAATATGTAATTGGATCTAAATAAAATGGAGCAGAGCTAACCACCACCATGTCCTTGCAATAGTAAACAAGTTTTAAAAGAATGAAAATGGTGCAGATATAACCACTATGTCCTTGCTATAGCAAATGAGTTTTAAAAGAATGAAAATGGTGCAGATATAACCACTATGTCCTTGCTATAGCAAATGAGTTTTAAAAGAATGAAAATGGTGCAGATATAACCACTATGTCCTTGCTATAGCAAATGAGTTTTAAAAGAATGAAAATGGTGCAGATATAACCACTATGTCCTTGCTATAGCAAATGAGTTTTAAAAAAGAGTTACTTGACCTTGTACTGTTTACAATTTTGTACTTCATACAACTTATGCACACAGTGATTTGTAAACATTTTGACTATTTTGAAATTGCAACATATATTTTTTATTTTATATACTTTTTTTAAAACAAATATTGATTTTATTTGTTATCATTGAAGAATGCATGCTTTTCTTTTATTTTGAAGGATTTATTTTCCTCAAGATTTAAAGTTTTTAATGTTCATATCTTTATTTTTACTTTACACTATATGGTAAGGACTATGATGATATCCGATTAAACCCCATACATTCATGTATACATATATTTGCCCATGGTATCAGTTTCAAAGTCAAAGGTCATGACATTTTGATACTGATTTGTCAGCATGTTAACTCGGATATAAAATAAAATATTTTTCTTACCAAATTAGATAGAGTTTCTTCACTAATATCTAAAATGGTTTCAAAACCAAGCAGTTACAAAGAAGAAAAAGGGGAGGGGGACAGATTTCTCATGAATTACTGCAGATTCTTTTTGGCTAGTTGAGTATCAGTCCCTTCAGCATACTCTAAAGATAATACCGTGGTTGGTTTTCTGATACTCTAAACCAGTGAATTTAAAAAGCAGTTGATTGCTTTACATATAATGCTAATTTTTTAGAATAGACTGGTACAGAGCAAGCTTGGCAATGCAAATTGATAAACAAAATGAGTTGATGAGTGAACTCGATATTTAAAAAAGATTTTCTGTAATTATATCCCCCAGCAAACAGGACTATTATAGATGTTGTATGAATTTCCAAAACTTAAATTTAAGTTAAAATTATTGATGGTTTCAACATGTATTTTATTGTCACTACTGCTGCTTTAAACCAATGTCTTTGTCCTGTAATATGCTGTAAACTCAGGCAAGATAAAAATTAACAAAATTCATAGTTCTTTTTTTCTTATTTATTATGTTGTATTATGCCTACTGATATTTGTTTCAACTCTCAGATCCGGACCAGACTGTTGATGGACTTTGCCTCAGCCTCAGGTCAGAACGTTCTACTGGTTGGAGCACCAGGATCAGGGAAGACAACTCTCATCAATGAATTCATGGATGTTCAAGGTATATAAAGATTTTTCTACATATTGCATTATTGCTTTTGCAGATTTGAAGTTCAGACAGTACCTTTACATGATTTAATCCTCACCATGATCTATGTCAGGGACATAGAATCTTTAGTAAAGCTGTGCATCCCTTTTATTTCTGCTTAATGATTTTTTTAAGGACTTTATGGATCAAGATACAAATTTGTTATGGGTCTTTTATATATTAAGGAAAACTAGGTTAAATTAAAGTTTCAGTATTTTCTGAGCAAATTTGAGTCATTGCCTCAGCAGTCTTAGAACTTTGCCCTTACATGCTGAACCAAGCTTTTGTAATTTTTGTCCTATAGGTAAGGACATTTGTGGCATATGAACACAGTTTGAAAGATTTTGACACCATTGACAAAAATTGTTTTGTTCTATTATACTTTTAATACTGATGTCTGTATCCCTTTGTATAAAAGGTTTTTATGTATATTTTATCATCATTAAAACATTTAAGTATTAAATAATATTAAGTATGTTAATATATTTACTTTAAAAGGTGAAAATAATCTAAAAAATTAAACATCTGCAGTCTCTTGAACCAGCAGTTTCAGTTTTGTATATTTGGTCCACAACTTATGTGGTTACACATGACATACTAGTATAAACTTGTCACATCATCAGTCATATATTTTATTTCAAGCCAACAGCAAAAAAATGAAATAATGCAAAATTAGAAAATCTTTTTAAATTAATATGCAATTTCTCTCTGACACATTTGTTATTATGAAAACCATAGTAAGCATTGATGTTGACAGTAAAAAATTAATATAGAAATCAATGTTATGTATGGGTGTGTGTGTGTGATCTGGATTTTTAACATAGCTTTAAAAAAATTTAAGTCATATCACTATGATGTCTGCAGTGTGACAGTTTTTAGTGATGTCTAGCACTGAGGCATCATGCCGCAGACATGTAGCATGATGTCCCACCCAGTCACATTATCCTGACACCAGGCTGACCAGTTCTAACACTAACTTCTTAATGCTGTGTGCCAAATGAGGCAGCTGTTAGTAGCATTTTTGTAAGTCTTTGGTATGACTTGGCGGGGGATCAAACCCATGATCTCCTGTGTTCGAGGCAGACGCTCTAACCACTAGGCCACTGGAGCAGTCCAATTCTATGTAAGTTGTGTGCATACATTTTGAAGATGAGTGGATGAATAATGTACCTGAAGAAAGAAAAGAATATTCTTGATAAATTTATTTCTTTGACACAAATAATATCATATTAGGTTTAATGAAGTCATTGTAATTCTGTTAATTTCAGATCCACAGACCAGTGTGTGCAAAAGACTTGTCTTTTCTGGAGCATCAACTTCCAAACAGCTTCAGCATTTTATAGAATCCAACATCTATCACAGACAAGGTCAGTACCTTATTTACTGAATTAGTATAACACATCCCTTACTGCAGACAATGTATCCATACCTTAATTGATTAAATGGTATAACACATCCCTTACTTCAAATGATATATCAGTACCTTAATTGATGAATTAGTATAATACATCCCTTACTTCAAATGATATATCAGTACCTTAATTGATGAATTAGTATAATACATCCCTTACTTCAAATGATATATCAGTACCTTAATTGATGAATTAGTATAACACATCCCTTACTTCAAATGATATATCAGTACCTTAATTGATGAATTAGTATAATACATCCCTTACTTCAAATGATATATCAGTACCTTAATTGATGAATTAATATAACACATCCCTTACTTCAAATGATATATCAGTACCTTAATTGATGAATTAGTATAACACATCCCTTACTTCAGATGATATATCAGTACCTTAATTGATGAATTAGTATAACACATCCCTTATTTCAAATGATATATCAGTACCTTAATTGATGAATTAGTATAACACATCCCTTACTTCAAATGATATATCAGTACCTTAATTGATGAATTAGTATAACACATCCCTTACTTCAAATGATATATCAGTACCTTAATTGATGAATTAGTATAACACATCCCTTACTTCAAATGATATATCAGTACCTTAATTGATGAATTAGTATAACACATCCCTTACTTCAGATGATATATCAGTACCTTAATTGATGAATTAATATAACACATCCCTTACTTCAAATGATATATCAGTACCTTAATTGATGAATTAGTATAATACATCCCTTACTTCAAATGATATATCAGTACCTTAATTGATGAATTAGTATAACACATCCCTTATTTCAAATGATATATCAGTACCTTAATTGATGAATTAGTATAACACATCTCTTACTGCAAACAATGTATCAGTACCTTAATTGATGAATTAGTATAACACATCCCTTACTTCAAATAACATATCATTACCTTAATTGATGAATTAGTTTAACATGCCCCTCACTTCAAACAACATATCAGTACCAAATAATTGATGAATTAGTATAACACAACCCTTACTGCAAACAGTGTATCAGTATCTTATTGGATAAATTAGTATAACATGCCCCTTACTTTAAACAATATATTAGTACCTTAATTGATGAATTAGTATAACACATCCCTTATTTCAAACAACATATCAGTACCTTATTTACTAAAATAGTATAACACATCTCTTACTGCAAACAACGTTTCAGTACCTTAATTGATGAATTAGTATAACACATCCCTTACTTCAAATAACATATCATTACCTTAATTGATGAATTAGTTTAACATGCCCCTCACTTCAAACAACATATCAGTACCAAATAATTGATGAATTAGTATAACACAACCCTTACTGCAAACAGTGTATCAGTATCTTATTGGATAAATTAGTATAACATGCCCCTTACTTTAAACAATATATTAGTACCTTAATTGATGAATTAGTATAACACATCCCTAACTTCAAACAGCATATCATTACCTTAATTGATGAATTAGTTTAACATGCCCCTTATTTCAGACAAGGTATTAGTACCAAATAATTGATGAATTAGTATAAAACATCCCTTACTGCAAAATACATGTAACATTATCAGTACCTTAATTGATGAATTAGTATAACATGTCCCTTACTGCAAACAGCATAGAGACCTATTGCTGGCATATAATGCAGATTTGGGTCCATCCTGCTAGTTCTATTTAAGGATATCTGCTTATGTAAAATCAATGCTTCTGTACAGCTTTAAATGACATGATCATTACATTATGTCATCGTTCACTTTTTACTTAGTGTTCCAAAGTGCTGTGAATTTTGAGACATGTTAGTCATATAGTGACATGGTACTGACTTGTGTTCCTTATCAAATACTTAAAATTATATAAGTTCCTGTGATAGGAAATGATAAAATAAATGAAAAGTATAGAAGAGCTTGTGAAATATTTTAATGATTTTAGTCTGCAGTAAATTTTCTTCGCTGACTTTCTCTTGTGAAAAGCCAATCTGATTTCAATAACTATGTCATAATGAAAAACTTCAATGAAGAACATGCACTTTTATTTGTGTATTTGTCAAGATAAGTCTGTGATCTTAAACTTGTACAGATTTGGTGAATTTTCAAATACTCATTCAGCTTTTTTTTATATACAATTAATGACAGTTTTTTTTTCTGTACTTATCTAGGTAAAGAATATTAGGATATATATTCAGCTAAGAATAACACAAGAAAATATGCACCAACTTGTACATTTTTAAGTGATTTTGGATTGTTTGCACCATCAGTTGTGTAAACATGTGCTATTACATTATGATATAGCGGGTTTGCATCTATGTTGCTTGCAGTAAGGTTTGCATTATACATGGATATAGGGCTCAAACCACTAACTCAGTTTATGTAGACATCATTTGAGAAAATAAAACTATTTTGTTCACTCAATGACCCAGCACAGATTGTATGTAGTTCTTGACTTAATTTAGGTCAGACTTTCTAAACAATTTCAGTATTTGACGTTTGTTTGAACAAAGCTGAACAATAATCTATATTCATTTGTTCCAATCTTGAGATAATACTTCTATTCCTTTCTTTTAAATTATGATGTTCATAGCGTTGCTCAGCAAGTTTTTTTTCTTCAGGATTTGTTTATGGCGCCAAAGAAAAGAAGAAATTGAAAGTGTTTATTGATGATGTCAACCTTCCCTTGGAAGATGAATATGGAGTGCAGAAGTGTAATGAGGTAAAATCAGAAATAGCTGAAAATTATCCGTGATTCACAATTCATTATATGTATGGGCATATTAATTTCTTTTTTTGGTGGGGTTTGTCTTACCATCAGTATATTTGATGCCACTGATTATTGCAAAACTAGTATGTTAAAATTCTTGGTGTCCACATTTAGTTGGGAGGATTTCTTGGAGGGCTTATATTCATTCAAACCTCTGTTTCAGGGGTAGGTTCTGTTTTTGGAAGGCCACATTTGCAAGGTGGATTTGTAAGAACTAGATAACCTTTGTCATAATTTGCTTAATAGATCAAGGTCATTTGATCTGCACCATATCTCACAAATATCTAAAATAATTATGGTAGTTATAACATAATCAGTCATAAGGCATAGATGTCAAAGGTGTGCATATGAAAACTCTTTCTTTAAATCAAAATCAAACGCATTAGTAGAAAGCTATTGATGCCATATCAAAAGCAAGAGTTTTACTAATGTACAATTGCACTACTTTCATCACCTTGATGATTGGCCAGGGTTATTTACCTTGCACATAGATCAAGGTTGGAATCATATGTCTTGCTAATTTTTACATCCTAACATTTTATTAAATATTTTTCATTTGCATTAAATATTTATTTGTATTTTCATTTGACATTTTTAAAAAAAATCTCATTACAGCTTCTGCGCCAGTTGTTAGATGACAAAGTGTTATGTACACTACAGAAGCCATTTGAGTGGAAGACAGTAGAAGGACTGACAGTTGTTTCAGCAATGGCCATGAGTGAGCATGCTAGTGTCAGCACACATAGTATCCCAGAAAGATTGCTGGTAAGAAATCAGAATACATAATTCTTGTAAAATTTGGAGAAATAAAGACTAAATCAGCACACACCCTTAATGTGTGTGGCATTTTATTTTAACCATTTTGTCTTACCTGCAATGAGTGTCACAAAAGGCAAGACATCATAGTGGGCTCAATGTCCATCCATAAATGTTTGGTTAAAGATTTGTACAGGGCAATATCTGATGTTTCTTCAGCAGATCGTTATCAGAGTTTGCCCCAAAATGCACCTGGGGATTGGGTGTGAGGAATATCTCTAGAAACCAACAACTCTATAGAAACCAACAACCAAGGAGCTCAGAGGTCAAGGTCATTGAGCAGTTGTTTAAATGTTAGGTGGGCAGTCAATGGGTCAAAGGTTTTGGATCTGGCAGTTCTGTCTATCATCACTATGGATAAATTGACATCAGACAAAATAAATTTGTTTACTATGGAATATATGTATCTCTTTTGATATGAAGATCAGTCTGATTAAAATCAGATATCCAGTCCAACATGAAGATCTTACTGATTCTTATAGTTAATAATTTTAATGACCTTTGAAATTCCCATTCCACCTATTTTTAGTAGCCTATCAGATGAAGTGTTGTGTTATGGAGAACTATCATTAGCAATGATATTTTACAAATGACGGGTATCACTTTCAGAAATTTCAAAGCTGTGATTAGATTTGTGAATCATTAGGTCAGCAGAATATGACCTCTTATCAGGGTAAGTCAGATCTCCATGTCTTACTGTGGAGATCTGCTTTTAATCAGATTGGTGGAAAGATGAAAGGTAAAGTGGTGATTTTCTTATATTTTGGGGAAGAATAAAACTTGTATCATGTGTTTTTGGATATTCATTCAACTTTACCAGATTCACCAATATACATGATGTATCCTTTGGTAGGGTGAATCCAGGTGCCAGTGGTCAAGGTCACTGGTTGAATTGTTGTTTAGTTTTTCAAGTAAACTTTTAAGAGCTGTATGAAAGGGTTATATTTTCTGTTTCTGTGCATATTTTGTTATCAGATTTGTCACATATTGGCAGAGGAATGAACTGGTTAAATGGTCTGATGTCAGGGTCACATATTGGCAGAGGAATGGACTGGTTAAAAGTTCTGATGCCAGGGTCACAGATGTTGTTTACACTGGACAACAAATTTTTACAAAAGTCATGTTACTGAAATAAAATTAGTCAATTCTTATCAATTTTTATGTGCTGAACACGAATATGACAGTCAAATTGCAAAATTGGCTCTAGTTTTTTTGTAATCTGCAAGAAATTAATGTTTACATAACGAAATGCATTCCAATAGTAAAAGGTCAACTGTAATAGCCTACCTATAAAAAATCAAGTCATTGACTACATCTTAGATTTCTTCGCCTGTCTCTTGTACAGCTGTTCGGGAGCATCTCTGAGGAGTGTCCAGCAGTAGTCAGCCAGCATTGTAGTGGACCATTTTCCCTGGTATCTTTGTTCCATTGTTGCGATATCTTGATGAAAACGTTCGCCGTGTTCATCACTAACAATACCACAGTTGCTAGGAAAGAAATCCAAATGGGAATGAAGGAAGTGAATCTTTAGAGACATATTGCAGCCAAGTTTCTTATACTTCATCAACATGTCTTCTACTAGTTCCTTATAGTTTTCTGCCCTAACATTTCCGAGGAAGTTTGTAGAAACTAGGCGAAAAGCATTCCATGCTTGTTTCGCGTCACCTTCCAGCAAGTTGTTGAACCGGTCATCTTTGAAAAGCTCTCGAATCTGAGGACCCACAAAAACTCCCTCTTTAATCTTTGCTTCGCTGAGTCGAGGGAATTTTTCATGCAGGTATCGGAATGCTGGCAAAGTCCGGTCAATGGCTTTCACGAAGTTCTTCATCAAACCTAGTTTGATGTGAAGGGGTGGTAGCAAGATTTTCTGAGCCTCAACCAGAGCTGGGTGTTGGATATTCTTCTCTCCAATGGCTACATTCTGCCTGTGAGTCCATTCCTTCCTCATGTAGTGCATTTCCCTTGCTCGGCTATCCCACTCGCATAAGAAACACATGTATTTTGTATATCCTTGCTGCAGTCCCATTAAAAGGGCAACTACCTTCAAATCACCACAGAGGTGCCAGCTGTACTTGTTATACTCAATGGAATTCAGTAGCTGCCTTAAGTTATCGTATGTCTCTTTCATGTGGACAGCATACGCTACTGGAATAGATGGAAGAATGTTTCCATTGTGCAAAAGCACAGCCTTGAGACTCAGTTTCGAAGAGTCCACAAATAGTCTCCATTCTTGTGGGTCATGAGTGATTTTTAAAGCATTCATGAGGCCCTCAATATCGGAACAGAATATCAGATTACTTTCCTTTCTGAAGAAAGGCTCCAATTGCTGGTGGCGCTTTCGATATGCAGTAATTGTGACATCTTCTTCTAGAAGATTCCATTGTTGGAGTCTTGATCCTAGCAATTCTGCCTTGTTCTTTGATAAGTCCAAATCACGAATCAGGTCATTTAGTTCTTCCTGTGTTATTCTGTGTGGGGTTGATGATGCACCACAGTGAAAATCTGGATCACTGCATGCTGATGGACCAGGAGAAGAACAGGTCGACTCACCTTTGTCTTCGTCAAGAGAATATTCTGCTGGAGGTTCTGGAATAGGAAGTCCCTCACCATGTGGAACTGGTCTCAATGCAGACGGAATGTTTGGGTAGACTATTCTCGACTTCTTTCGCTTCGTTATTCCGCCGGAAAGAGGAGGAACCAAGCAGAAGTAACAGTCATTTAGGTGGTTGCTTGGCTCTCTCCACACCATTGGGACTGCAAACGGCATTGATGACCTTTTGCAATTCAACCACTGTGAAAGCTGTGTTGTACATGTAGCACAGCATATATGCGGAGCCCAAGGCTTGTCTTGGTCACCAACCTTGCATCCGAAGTAAAGATGATATGCCTTCTTCACTTGAGAATTGATACTTTTCTTCTGGTTGGCAAATGTCACTTCCCCACAAATATAGCAAAAATTGTCCGCGGTATTAACACACTTTCGAGGCATTACTGTTCTTTATTATACGTAAATGGATAAAATAATAAGTTTTATGTAACAGTAGCTTGAACTGTCTCGCACAACGTCTAAAATATTTTAAATGCTGAACCTATCTGATTGGGCTTTATATAGTACACTGCTTACGTCAGCTTCAGCAGCCGCCTGGCATTAGTATAATAGGCCTACACATGTATAGTACACTGCTGACGTCAACTTACTTCAGCAGCCGCATGGCATTAGTATTGCATTGCATCAGAAAATGATGCAATCAACTGTGGATGATGTGAGCATGATGGTATTATGCAATGTTACATCATTATTCCGGATGTTGCTGCAGTCCTACTGGAGAAATTTACACAGTGAAACATAGAAAATGAGGTATATGAATATCTTCAAAACGAGAGCCAATACAAATTTTTCACGGTTATATTCGTGTTCGGCACACCAAAATACTACAGATTAGGGCCTTTTCAAGTCAGTAATGATTTCACTGTTGACCAGTGTTATTCATAACTCTTAAGAAGTGATGATACTGAAGGGATTGATAGTCATCTTGATGATGGTCATAAGTGAGCACCCATTGTAAACACATATGCTATCCAATATATGCTGGTCAAAAAGACACCTCATACTAAGTAATGAATGTGCTTATTCTTTTTCAGACAGTGTTTATAACTCATAACAAGTAAATATAGAGGTGGGCAGCTTTCTCATGGCCATGAGTAAGCATCCTACAGTCAACACATATTGTATGATTAAAAGAAGACTTAATTGGTAGATCTATTAGATTTGTACTATTATGCTTCACTTCATACTTATTATTAGGTTAATATTCCCATATGGTATATGTGATATATAATAACACCTTATGACATCACAATCAGATCAAGCTGTCATTTATGTAAGGAAAAATTGTAGTGACCAAGAACTAAGGCTTCTAAATGTTTTTCAAGTCAATTGATTAACATTATTATGCAGATCCATAAAAATAAATTGTTAAAATTCGTAATGTGATGAAAAGAAAACTTACATGTGTCCTAATGCCAAATGAAATTTATGAAGCTTGCTGAATTTCAATAATTTTCTTCAGAAGGTTTGCAAAAGATAAAAATTATTCAGTTCATTTCATTTGATAGAAGCACTCATGGAAGACCTCTGTTTACAATGTACCTTATTTATAAGCTGCTTGATCATGTTTGCAAAAGAATTATCCATTAAAATATTTGTAATGCTGTGCTTCGCCCCCCCTTCTGTTTCCATGGATTGATTGTATGTAAGCAGTATATTCCTGCTTTTCTCACTGATACTCATTACCTGTTGCATTTTCTGTCCATGTGTCCTACCTATCAATTAGTTTGATGATCTATTTCAGCGTCATTTTGCTGTGTTTAACTTACCATCACCACAAGATGATGCCTTGAAAACCATTGTTCACGGAATACTGGAGGTATGGAATCTAAATTTTCCTGATTTACACATATAGAAAAAGTTATTTTTGCTCACTTATCACACATTGGTGAACATGCCTGTGTAAATTAATGTAGTATATTTGTTAGCACATTAACCCCTAGCGACGACTTTACGGGGCAGGAGGTAGTAGCCTACTGCCAAGCTCTATAGCATCATGGTCATGCATGATACACTAAAGTGGATGGTATTATAGAAAGGTAGACAGATGTAGCTGTACAATGATACCAAATAATCTGGAATATCTAGTTGCACTACAAAATACAGATAGAAAAACCTCATTTTTTGGACCCGACTTTTTTTTACACAAAATTCGCCCGTGGTCGAAATCCCATTTTGCGTCCGGATTTTAGACTTTTTGGTCTCAGATCTAAGGCAAACTGGTGTGAACTGCAAACAGACAGATGAACCTTTGCAAAAAGTAGGATAAGATGGGCATTTGGAATAAAGAGTGGTCTTCATACGAAAATAATGACTCCGTTTAGCAAACAAAAAACAAAAAAAAATAAACAAGTCCAACTTTTACCCTTCTGCTCATGCGCGAGTCAAATAGCCAACGAAAAACAATGTTTCTAACACAACTAGGCAGTATGTTATTGGAAGATGACCGGGGATTTGGTGTTTTTGAGTCTATTCAGTAATAGCTTTCAAAATGTGTTTCCTACTCGATTTTCAGGCAAAAATGGCAAAAACCTCCAGGGGTTAATGTGTTAAACTGTCCATTTTGATGACGTCACAAAATTTGATTATTCCTTGCATATTTAATCACTTGTGAATTGACTTTGCACATAAATTACAAATTTAGCAATTCCCAGATGAATTGTAAAAAAAAATAAAAATTCTTATTAACATATTAACCCCGAGCGACAACTTTACAGGGCAGAAGGTAGTAGCCTACTGCCGAGCTCTGTAGCGTCATGGTCATGCATGATACACTAAAGTGGATGGTATTATAGAAAGGTAGACAGATGTAGCTGTACAATGATACCAAATAATCTGGAATATCTAGTTGCACTACAAAATACAGATAGAAAAACCTCATTTTTTGGACCCAACTTTTTTAAACACAAAATTCGCTCGTGGTTGGAATCCCATTTTGTGTCCGGATTTTAGACTTTTTGGTCTCAGATCTAAGGCAAACCAATGTGAACTGCAAACAGACAGATGAACCTTTGCAAAAAGTAGGATAAGATGGGCATTTGGAATAAAGAGTGGTCTCCATACGAAAATAATGACTCCATTTAGCAAAAAAAAAAAAGTCCAACTTTTACCATTCTGCTCATGCAGGAGTCAAATAGCCAATGAAAAATGATGTTTCTAACACAAATAGGAAGTATGTTATTGAAAGATGACCGGGGATTTGGTGTTTTCGAGTCTATTCAGAAATAGCTTTCAAAATGTGTTTCCTACTCGATTTTCAGGCAAAAATGGCAAAAACCTCCAGGGGTTAATGTGTTAATGAATAAAATACAGTCAGTTGCAAACAATCTAGATGACTCAGTTTATGTGCTGGCATATTGTGTAATGGAAAATCTGGATCTATCCGGTCCATTGCTAGTTCTACTACCTGCAAACAAAGTATGGTGGTGAAGTATACTGGAGTCTACTTGTCCATCTGTCCATCCATCCTACTTTTATTTACTTAATATCTCCTGAACCCTTTGAGATATGTGGTTTTGTATTATGACTAGGTATATATCTGTTGCTTATTTGCTTTCTGTACAATAACTTTATTTGTCCACTATCTACAGTTACAAATCTTTGTAGATGGCTTGCACTATGGGTTAGAAAGAACACATGTCAATTTAACCATCTACAGTTACAAAATTCTATGGATTGTTTATACTGGGATAAGGAAGAAGCCTATTGATTTTGGGCTTAAAAGTTCAAAGGTCAGGGTCACTGCCTTAAGAAGGACTTGTTTCCATACAATAGCTGGAGTTCTCTATCATATGTGGTTATCAGATACTGTGGATGACTTGCAGTTGGTGTAGGGAAATACCTAATTGATTTTGGACTTGCATATCTGGTCGTACGTATCCATTTGTACATGGGTATTCCATTAGCATTCACTCATTTACATATCATATATATCCAGTTGTACATGAGTATTCCATTAGAATTCACTCACTTAAATATTGTACATATCTTGTTGTACATGAGTATTCCATTAGAATTCACTCACTTAAATATTGTACATATCTAGTTGTACATGAGTATTCCAATAGCATTCACTCATTTACATAATGTACATATCCAGTTGTACATGAGTATTCCATTAGAATTCACTCACTTACATATTGTACATATCCAGTTGTACATGGGTATTCCATTAGAATTCACTCACTTACATATTGTACATATCCAGTTGTACATGGGTATTCCGTTAGCATTCACTCACTTACATATTGTACATATCCAGTTGTACATGAGTATTCCATTAGCATTCACTCACTTACATATTGTACATATCCAGTTGTACATGGGTATTCCGTTAGCATTCACTCACTTACATATTGTACATATCCAGTTGTACATGAGTATTCCATTAGCATTCACTCACTTACATATTGTACATATCCAGTTGTACATGGGTATTCCGTTAGCATTCACTCACTTACATATTGTACATATCCAGTTGTACATGAGTATTCCATTAGCATTCACTCACTTACATATTGTACATATCCAGTTGTACATGGGTATTCCGTTAGCATTCACTCACTTAAATATTGTACATATCTAGTTGTACATGGGTATTCCAATAGCATTCACTCATTTACATAATGTACATATCTAGTTGTACATGAGAATTCCATTAGCATTCTCTCACTTACATATCTAGTTGTACATGCATACGTATAGTGATTGTGGGCAAAATTCTTCATAAAAGAGATTTAAGGATGTTCCCTTTTAGAAAATCAACTGTTATCATGCAGCTGCTCAAAATAATGACACATAGGAAAAGCACTGGCAATTTAGAACAAGCTGCAAATAGGCCTCACTGGTTTTCTGTCTCAGAATTCTTATGTGAGCCAGACGTCGGGTCAATTACTTTCAGATGTAATCATTTAATTTACAGCTACCTTTGAAAATTATAATTACAGCTACAATTCCTAACTTTTATGTCAGGGTATTTTGGGAATGAAATCATTTGCATTTTGATTACTTTTATTTGTAATAACATATTTCAGAAATATGTGTATTATAGATTCTTTGAAAGACTGAGTAATATCTATAATATTTCTTAAAAATGTATTGTACACGGGGGCATAAGTTCTTTAACCCAACTTGTGTTAGCAACAAAATATTTGTTGGGCCAGTGAAATTTAATGTAAGAAGCCTATTTTCTAAATAGAAAAAGAACTACAAATGATTTAATTCTTAAAATATTTTCCTCTCATCATTCTTATCAGGCTATTAGGTCAAAGATGGAATTATTGCCCTTGAAGAATTTAAAGTATTTTAATTTTGAAATAAGACAATATACAAGATCAAAAATTTGTTTGAATTCTCATTGTACTGATTGTTTCATAAATTCTTGATACTTTGTGGGAAATATGAGGTGACTGCAGATATCTATTGATAGACACTGAATATACATTTCATTACACTTATCATTAAGTTGAAACTTGAAACATACCAAATTGTATTTCTAGTATTTTCCATAGCAAAATCATAATGTTTTTCACTACCACCTGGTGGGACCAGTTGAGGGGTTGAAACATTTAAAAAAATATAAATATATACAAATAGTAGATTTTCATTGTTATTTAAATTCATGTATTTGGAAATTGGTCCTTTTGTTTCCCTTGATGTATAATTGTTCATTGGGTCTTTAAGTTCATGGTTTTTAGCAACCCCAGAGTGTACCCAAAAAATATGTACTTCATGAAAAATAATGAAATGACAGTTTGCCTGTATGTATGTATTAATAAATTTACAATAATATTTCTCTAGCTCTTTTAAACTGCTCCAGTGGTCTAGTGGTTAGAGCATCCTCCACGGATGTGGGAGGTCATGGATTTGATCCCCAGCCGAGTCATACCAAAGACTTAAAAATGCTACTAACAGCTGCCTTGCTTGGCTCTCAGCATTAAGAAGTTATTGTTAGGACTGGTTGGCCTGGTGTCAGGATAATGTGACTGGATGGGACATCATGCTATATGTCTGTGGCATGATTCCCCAGTGCTAGACATCACTGTAAACTGTCACACTGCAGACATCGTATCGATATGACTGAAAAATTGTTTAAGCTATAATAAAAATCCACAATCACACACACACACACATACACACACTTTCTAGCTCTTTTTGTCTTCAATACATAGTAAAATAAGTGATGTTGCATTAAAAGTTATTGACAATAGTGAATTTTGTTTTTTCTTCAGGCCAATGTGACAAACAATGATAAGCCAGGGCTGGAGATAGAACTCCACAATAAAATTGTCAAGGCATCCTGTGAGATTTTGACTGCAGTCCAGAATGTGCTGCGACTAACTCCTATGGCAGGACGCTTTCACTACCTGTTCACACTCAAGGACATCACAACCTGTTTCCAGGTAAATAAGATATTATTTCAACATGATCATACTGAATTGGGGAAAAAACTGCAAATTTAAAATAGCAGGGGCGAATAGCTTGCTTTTGAGGGAATAACCAAGAATTTCAGAACCTTTTAGTTCCATTTTAGACCAAATGAAGTAAATTTTCAATATCTGTAACCAAGACAGAATTTTACATTTTCAAAAAGAACAGCATGTTATGATTCATGTTTTGAACCCCTGTTAAGAAAATTAAGTAATTGGTAATTGAGGATAGAAATGATTGCAGTAAAATTGTTTTAATATATAAAGTTCTAAATTGGATTGCACATCAGTACCTATGTGGTATGTTTAGCCAAATGTCATCTTTTCATGCCCTATGTCATGTAGAAACTGAAAATATCTTCCCTTCAAAACCAAAAATAGCTTGAAATTTTGAGAGGTTCTTTCTTGGAATAGCTTGCCTTCAGTGTAAAATAATCAAATTCTGTCTGTGCTTTGGAAAATAAATGCTTTGACTCTATGTTCAATAAGAAAAAAGTATTCTGTTTGAGATCATATTAAATAATGTATATATTGTACCTAAGTAGATTGAATAAAGTGATAATAATTTTGTATTTCATTAATAATAATAATAATAATAATAATAATAATAATATTGATATTATTATTATTATTATTAAACAAAATATAGTTTGTTTACTGGTAAAGTACTGATGAATAACACCTGTGACAAGGGGGTTGAAATACATGAAAAAGATGGAAAAATGAATTTCAAATATGTCTTCATTTCTTCAGAAATCAGACAGAATACTATGCTTTCTTAAGAGTCTGAAATTTTCAGCTTGTGTAATAAATAAAAAATATATATAGTCCAATTTATTGTTCATAGAAAATAGTGAAAATGCCTTACTGGTTAACCTCTTCAAATATATGCAAAATAAAACTTGAATCACAAAAGAAATGAAGGCTGTGAAATTAAATGTCTTGTCTAAAGGATGTTTATGAATTGGCTTTGTACAGTTATATACTCTGTCATCTATTACATGATATTATTTTTGCAGAGTTTTCTTAAACTACAAGTTTATGATCTGTTTCATCATACATTCATCACAAGAAACAGTACATTTCTGTTTTACAAGCATTATGAAATGTAATTTGAAATTTAATGCCACAATGTCAAGAGCCTTAATAAGAGTAAAGGAAACTCTGCATTACTATTTTTTGGCCACTGCCAATCTACAAAGCCAGAAATGAGTAATTTTACAACTGAAGCAATCGAACACAAGCAGAATTCAGAATGTAAATAAACGGAATGCAGAATGAATATGTACAAAATCCAGAAGGAATGCAAATGAAATACAAATACTGTTTGAAGAAAATGGATACATGTAGTACAAATGTAAAACGTAGAATACAAAACAGTGAATCATTAAACAGAAATGAAACAAAACTACACATTTTATGAATGGATTTGAAACTAGATTATTTTCAAGCTACTGCCATATTTCTCAAGGTCGAAATTCCTTTTGCATGTTAGTCCAGGATGGAATTGTTTACACTGACAGACATTTATTAGTCCCTTAAAATCATTACATTGTAGAGGTAAAAAAACAACTGCCATTGATGTGATGACATCACAGATATTGTGCCAACACAGCCCTTATTTAAACAAAAGGAAATAAGGAAAACAATTTCTGCAGTTGCAGTTATATTTACTTTATCATAAATTCATTGCTGCATTTTGCATTATATACACGCACTATTTCATTAAAGCACATTTTAAAAAAGACAAGATATAAAAACATTAGTTCTGTCCCATTTACACTCTTGAAAATTTGAAAATGGAAAACCTGACTGAAGTAAATGCATTTCCATTTGGTTCCAAAGGAGTGAAAACAAAAATAAATGTTAGCTGAAAGTGATCAAGGCAAAAATCTGAATGCATTATTGAGGTCATAAATGATTAACAAAATAATTTATGAAATGTAAACATCATTGAAATGCAGACAGAACTCAAGTGAAATGCAGATTTGCTAAAATTACCCATTTCAGGGTCAGTAACTTTGAATGTCTTCCCATTTTATTTTTAATAATAAAGGAAAGTGCTTAGCTCACAGCTTTGAAAATTTTGATCCTTTTTTGGCAATTGAAATATAAAAAAGATACTGTAAAAAGACCAAACAAAATGTAATTGTTTATTTTAATAGCAACATAGTTACACAATACAAGTGTTGCTAGAAAACAGCTCATGTAAAAAAAAATTGTGATTATGTTGAATTTCATGAGTTTAGGATTTGAATTACATTACAATAGTACAATTTAAAGAGTACATTTTGTTGACTAGTTTAAATGCCTGTTTCAGTGCCTTAAGAGATTGCCAGATGAGAGTATGGCTGATGAATACATGGTTGTCTCCCTTTGGAAGCATGAGATCAATAGAATCATGAGAGACCGACTTGCCAGGAGTGCTGACCTCAACTATTTTGATAAAACAATGACCAATACTATAGAAACTGTAAGTTATGATTAGAGTTATGATGTTATGATTATTAAATCTGATATTGATATTGTTTAGATATTTATGTCTCAAATAGGTATGGATACAGATTTCTTAGGTATCAGTACCATAGTCTTCCCTTTCTTTTTAATCTCTATTGGTTATCAAAAACACAAGCTTGTGGGATGATCTAGTTAATCCTAAAATGTCTAATATGGCCACCACTGTCATCATCTTGAAAATCATGTTATTGCTACAAATGTTTAGATGAATGGTCAGATTGAAACAAGGTTTTGAATAAATTACTGCTTATGATGTGTAGTTGATTCTAAATGAAAATCTTGGTATTGCTATTCCTTCTAAATGGAAATCATATTGACTTGGGGTTCTCAGTGAAAGACTTCTTATGACATCTTGTTGGGCCTAACTGAAAATGTTGGCGATCTAAGGTCCAATATGGCTGCTATGGCAGCAACTTGAAACTCTTGTTATTGCTTAATTTTACTTGGTTCTAAATAAAGATGGTGCCCATCTGACAAACAGTATGGCCAGTAGAGCAATCAGTATGAAAATCTTACTGCTACTACTCAGGAACAGAAAGTCACGTTGACATTGGGTTCTTACCAGAAGATTTCTTATGATTTCTACTCCTAAATAAAAATGGCACTTCTCAGATATTCAGTATGGCCAATACATTGACCATCTTGAAAATTTTATTGTTGTTACTCCTCCTGAATGGTGGTAATATCAATATTGGGTTTTCACTAAAAGATTTCTTATATTTTCTGGCTGGTCCTGAATGAAAAGGTGCCAGTCTGACGTGAGATACAATAGCAGCCATCTTGAATATCTTATTATTACTTCTCTTGAATGGAAGGTCATATTAGCATGGGGTTTTCACCAGAAGAATTCTTATGGTCCTAAGTCAAAATGGTGCTGAACTGACATCCAATATGGCCACTATCACACCCAGGTCAAAAATCTTATCATTGCTGCTTCTCCTGAATGGATAGTTTTATCCACATTGGTTTTTACCAAAGGGCTGATAATAATGTCTAGTTGGTCCCAAATGAAAATGGTACTGACCTTGCATCCAATATAGCACAACAGCTAATTTGAAAATCTTGATATTTGTTAGAAATATCAGACATGGTTTCAGCACTGAACAATTTTATTTTGAATTCCCGGCAATTATTTTTGCAAGTGGAATATCAGTCCCTTCGAGACACTCTTGTCATATATTTACCCAAAATTAGGGATACCGTAATATATCATCAAATGAAAGTATTTAACTCATTAACCCCTGGTGATGTGTTTATATGGCAGTAGGTAGTAACCTACTGCTGAGCTCTGTAGCATCAGGGTCATGTATGATACACTAAAGTGGGTGGCATTATAGAAAGGTAAACGGATATAGCTCTACAATGATACTAAATAATCTGGATGTTTTAGTTGCACTACAAATGAAGAGGGAAAAACCTAATTTCTGGGACCTGTTTTTTTCTTCTCCCAAAATGTGTCCGTGGCTGGAATCCAATTTTGTGTCTGGATTTTAGACTTTTTGGCCTCATATCTAAGGCAGATCAGTCTGAACTGCACATAGACAGGTAAACCTTTGTAAAAAGTAGGATAAGGTGGGCATTTGGAATAAAGAGTGGTCTCAATACGAAAATGATGTGTCCATTTAGCAAACAAAAAAAATCCCTCCAATTTTTACCCTTTTGCTCATGTACGAGCAAAATAACTAATGGAAAATGATGTTTTTAACACAACTAGGTATTAGGCTAATGGAAAATCTCTTGGAAGTCAATGTATTAGGATGTATTCAGAAATAACCCCCAATATGTGTTTCCTACTTGCATTTAAGTTGAAAATGACAAAAAACTCCAGGGTTAATGAGTTAAACAACATGACTTTTGCATGGAAACATTTCTGTTCAAAATGATATATGATACTGTTTTCAATTTTTGTCAGTCTTGTCTTTATGGAAATTGGAAATTTTGACATATGTATATTCATACATCCCATGTACATTCATCAACATGAGAGCTGAAATGAATAACTAAGCATTCAAATTGGAATACATTTTGGGTGAATATTGAATAAAAAATTTGTATTTGAATATTCATTTCTTTACGCAGTGAGTTTGGCAGCATTTTTTTAAGAGAAGCAAACAAAATGAAATGTAAACTATGCAGTGATGAATTGTCCTGCAAGGGAACAGAGGCAAAATTCTAAAAAGCAGTCTTGGTCATAACATCACCTTTTCTTTTGTCATTTGAGTCTTCTTTAGAAGATAATATTTAATGTGACAATTTGATGAAAGAACATGGCAGAACAGTGGTTGTTACATTAAAGTCAACAAAGCTTTTACAGGTCAATGAAAACATTCAGTTTAATTAAACAATTCAGTGGCTACATGTCCTTGTAATTTTTATTGTGAAAATATCATTCCTAAGAATTGTTTTGAGGTAGCCTCTGCATTTAATTTAATAAGTATTTTAGAATTTGTGCTTTTCTCTTTAGTCACTAAAGAAACAGTTGGGTTTTTTTCATACAGAGTTTGAAGTTAACAGGGGAAAATAACACTGGCATTCATTTAATTTTTTGAGTGAATCCCACAAAAGTACAAACAAGGTTCAGGACATTTACTGCTTTAATTAGATTTGGATGACTGAATACACATTTTTTAATTTGGTTTGGTGGTGATGGTGTTGGTGGTAATGTTATCATTAAATACCAAGGTGAACAGTTGACAAAAGAATAGATTTATAACATCAATGAATATTCTAATTTTCTGTCAACACACTGAATTAATATTCAAATTGGAAACAGAAAATAACCATAAAAAGCTTGTGCACCTTGTAATGAATTATGTATTTTTTTCTCCATTTTTATATGAAATAAAAGAATTTTATTTGGTAAAATTATCAGTCATTATTTTTACTCAAAAGTAACAATCAGTTAATTACACTTGGCCTTAGTTTTGATATAACAAAATAATTTAATACTTAAGAGTAAGGTGAATAAAAAAGAAATGATAAAATACTGGTTTTTGTGACATTATCTTATTTAAATTTTGTCACTTTTACTCGGTGACAAATTATGAATGTTCTGAGATGTAACAAATTTCATAATAACTTAATAAGGCTATAATAGAAATTGGATATAATTTTATGTTCATAATAAAGCTATGTATTTATAAGTGAAAGGTTTTGTGTAAACGAAATAGACAAATTTGCTGTTTCTTTATACATACATGGTATCTTGTATATTAAGTTTAATTTGAGTTTGGTATTTCAGCATTGGCCTGTACTTGAAAATCCATTGAAAGAAAATTTTGTGACATTCCCCATTGATGCCAGACTCTACCAAAGACCTTTAACATCTGTTGGAGCAAAACAGATCAAGGTATGAATAACATGACCTACTTCTATGTGCACAAATATTCCATCAGTGATCAAGTTTTTTGGACATTAAATAAAAAACTCTTCTTGTTGTCTAGATAATTGGCATTCAGATGAAAGTTTAAAAAAATCTGAAAATCATGACCAGAAAATTAATATCTCTGTTGTGTTTCTTTGAGCAGTATGTTTAGTTGTCACTACTGATCAGAAGTGTGCTGGTAAATTAGGTTGCATTACATTCTTGCATGCAAACAAAAAACACATGACAATGTTTTGGTGCTTTCATTTACAAATAGTGATTACTGGTTGCAGTTGTTATGTCTGGTCTTCTTTTTTTTTCATTGACACTTACTGCTTTTGAGATAAGCGCTCACAGAGATGTAGTTGTGTTAGACACATAATGTTTACACACTGTGTTATTTGCGATTGAACACGACTTACACACAATTATATTTAAGTAAAATTTAAGCTGTGTCATTGTTTTCAGATTGCTTTGCAACCAATTGAGAGTCTGAGAGACTTGCATTCCTGTCTGAATACACATCTGACTCGTTACAATGAGGAGTTTGGAAATGTGAGACTCAACATAATGCTGTCAGATTTCATTATTGCCCACATTGTACGTGTACACAGAGTTCTCAGCTTTCATCATGGGTAAGTAATCAAATTAGAACCATTATAATCAGTGTTAGGCACATCTTTATAACAGCCTCCATTAATGAAGAAATTATTCTGAAATATGCTAGGATAGGACATGGAAGGTACAAATCCGATATTTCCTTTTAAAGCAGGTGTTCAGCATCTTTTAAGTCAGTGGACATTTTCATAGTATTAAATATAAATAGGTTGTATTTTTAATAAAAATAATAATGATAATAATTATTATTATTATTATGATTATTATTATTATTATTGTTTAAAATGAAGGGGATTAATCCATGTACTGGAGGATTTGAGGATGTTACTACTAGTTCAAATAAAGTTTTACTGGTGACACAACCTGTGGAAATGCAGATATTTGAAAAAGTAAAATCAAGTATTACTTCCTCGCATCCTGAAATTCAGGATTGCCCTCATTTAGAAAAAAGTTTTGAGAAATGATATTAAATATAATTCTTTCGTGCAGTATTGTCACCTTAAGCATAATGGTGTCATGATGGTATCAGAACATCAAGCAGTTAATATCAGTTATTTGGCTGCAAATTTTGATGGCAATGTAATGTGTGGGTGGATGTGTGTGTGTGTGTGTGTGTATTAGCATTTAATGGTGCCTCAGCTATATGGTGCCAACTCAAAGTCAAGTTCTAAAAATATCATATTGGATGTCACAAAAACTTTAGAAACCTAACTCCTTCCAAATAAATGTAAACATGAAGTACAAGAAGATAAAAAATGAAAGGTGTTAAGTTCAGTAAAAGGTATATAAAATAAATAAATTAAGATAACACATGGAACAATGTAAATTCACCCTACCCATTCAGTGACATATCAAAATGCAATGTTTTGCCCAGTTTTATTCAATCTCTTATTGAAAGTAACAATGTGGCCAGCTATATCTTGCATAGCTGTAAACAGATCACATTCTAAATTATAAGAAAATTTAAATTTCAGTATTGACCCTTATAGTACTGTACTCAGATAATTTTAAATTGATGTATATAAACTTGACTAACTTTAAAAGGGGCTAATTTGTCTTGCCAGTTCAAAAATGGAACAATTTAAAAGTCTTTATTGAATAAAATTCCTCCATTGATAATCACATATTGCAAATTTTAATGTGTAAGACCATGGTTAAGGATATGTAATAATATTTTATTTTATTTCCTTTCCAGAGGTAGCATGCTTTTGATTGGTGCTGTGGGGTCCCATTTGACCACCCTTTGTCAGCTGGCCCTTCATGTGGCAGATGTACCAGTCCAGAGGGTTGACACATCCAAACAGAGCAACTTTTTGGATGGTTTGAGATCAGCAATTAGATTAACAGGTTCTGAAGGCAAAATCCTAACTCTTATGTTCACGGTGAGTACACATCAACTAGCCATGTATGGAATAAGACACAAAAAAAACTGTTACTTTAAATTAGATTGTTTTTGTATTGTGAGATTTGTACAAATACAATAAATCTGACATATTTGTGTCATGAAATTGTTGAAAGTAAGTAATTGTAATTATTGTATTTTCAAAATAGTCTTGCATTATTTGCTTGTTCATGAAAAATATTCTTGCAAGTTTAGTTTCCTTGCCCATTTCTGAAAATTTGCTGCTAACTAAAAACCAGAATTGGTGTTGCACAGTATGTATTTATTCAAGATGTGATAAATCTGATTAGGATCATTTAATATATATATACCAGCTGTGAGGGGATACTATATCCCTTGTGACAAAAACCATATTGAATATAATATATATCCCTTACAACAAAATAACATAATTGTACAGAAAATCACAGCATATTCTTATATAAATATGCTGTTGCATGATTGATCTAAATATTTGTTTTTATATAAATGTATCTGTGTAAAAAGAACTTTTGAGAAAAAAATGTTTCATACATGCCTTGTAAGAAGATAAACAAAAGGTTACATGAGTAGTTTGCATTATCTCTGTCTATTCACAAAACATCTTTATTCATCATTACAGATATTCTACAAAGTCAAGACATGTCTTTATTTATCATTACAAATATTCTACAAAGTCAAGACATGTCTTTGTTCATCATTAAAATATTCTACAAAGTCAAGACATGTCGTTATTCATCATTAAAATATTCTACAAAGTCAAGACATGTGTTTATTTATCATTACAAATATTCTACAAAGTCAAGACATGTCTTTATTCATTATTAAAATATTCTACAAAGTCAAGACATGTGTTTATTTATCATTACAAATATTCTACAAAGTCAAGACATGTCTTTTTTCATCATTACAGATATTCTACTAAGTCAAGACATGTCTTTATTTATCATTACAAATATTCTACAAAGTCAAGACATGTGTTTTTCACCATTAAAATATTCTACAAAGTCAAGACATGTCTTTGTTCATCATTACAAATATTCTACAAAGTCAATACATGTCTTTATTTATCATTACAAATATTCTACTAAGTCAAGACATGTCTTTATTCATCATTTCAAATATTCTACAAAGTCAAGACATGTCTTTATTTATCATTACAAATATTCTACAAAATCAAGACATGTCTTTATTCATCATTTCAAATATTCTACAAAGTCAAGACATGTCTTTATTTATCATTACAAATATTCTACTAAGTCAAGACATGTCTTTATTCATCATTACAGATATTCTACAAAGTCAAGACATGTCTTTATTCATCATTACAAATATTCTACAAAGTCAAGACCTCTTTATTCATCATTAAAGTATTCCACCTAATAAATATATGACTCTTTTACTCATCATTACAACCAAGTCATGATTTGTTAAATACAAAAAAAGAAACTTCACCACTTATATAAATATTTGGCTCAAGGTCTACTCATTAGGTCAAATTTAACTGAAACACCATACATGACCATGACAATTCCCAATCTGCAATAGCATAGACTGTATTCAGGGTTGATCCCAACTTTAGTGAAACTATGCATAACTGATTCCAGCATTTAAGTAGAATCTGTACTAGGCTGATCCCAGCATTAGAGTTTTATTCAGGATTGATCCCAGCTTGAGTAAAATCATTGCTAGGCTGATCCCAGCATAAGAGTGTATTCTGAGCCAATTCTACAGTAAGAAAAATTTGTACTAGGCTGATCCATACATAAGGATGTATTCTGGACAGATCCCAGCTTAAGTAGAACCTCTGCTAGGTTGATCACATAATTTATTCTGGGCTGATACCAGCTTGAGAAAAATCTGTGCTGTACTGATTCCAGGATAAGAGTGTATTCTGAGCTGATCCCAGAGCTAGTAAAATATGTGCTTGTCTGATACATGCATAAGGGTGTATTCTGAGCTCATCCCAGCTTAAGTAAATCTATGTTAGGTTTGTCCCAGCATAAGAGTATATTCACATTTGATTCCAGATTATGCAGAATACTACTACTCTGATCCTACGTGAAGAATGTATTGTGATTTCAAATTACATGTCTTTTAACCAAATTAATCACTTGGGCTGATCCCAGTCAACATGAAGTCTGCAGACAAAGAAAGGGGTGGGGGATGATTCCCTTGTTAAAACAGTATGAAATATGTATTAAACAATCATAGCTCATAGCATTTATGTTATTAGTGTTTATTATGAATATTCAGTTGGGAAAAAGTCCAATACAAATTGGATATTAAAAATATTAAATGACAGCCCCCACCCCGAAGAGGATGCCAACAGATAATATATATAAAAGTTGTTTGAAATTAGGGTACAATGATATTAAAGGAAAACAATGACAGAACAATCCAGCAAAGATCTATTCATCATGACTCATTGAGGAAAGTTTGTAAAGTCACTACAGGTAAATACTCTAGTTTCAAACTTAGTTTTGATAGTTCCTTTAGGATGCATGGTGTACAAAAAAGTACACGATAGTGAACTGATGTACACAACTGTTCTTAAAAAGATTAGATTCTGTTTGGGTCAACTCTGATATAGTCTGGATATAACGGTCTTTTACACCAATGACAGTTGCAGTTGTGACTGTTCCTAGGAACATTTCCTTGTGTAACAGTTCAATGCTATATTATAAGTAATGTTTTTTTTTCTTTAACTTTAGTTTCCTCACTGACATTGCAAAAACTGTGTGCACATTCAAATGATTCCATGGTTAAATTGAATTATTTGCTGATTACTTGTTTCTAATTTTAGGCACGTGATGTTGAAGACCCTGTGTATCTTGATGCCATCAACAGCTTGCTTATCAGTGGAGAATATCCTCACCTGTTCTCCAATGATGAGATGGAAGGACTTCTTCTGGTAGGTTTATCACTCACAGTTCAAAAGATAACGGGCTTTCTTGTTCATCACTGTCCTTTAGGAGTGATTGCCTTGTTTACAAAGATTTGAGTAGACTTCTATACCTGTGTATAAAAGTCGAATCCACCTGCAAACTGCACAGACCCAGATCAGCTGTCACATAATGCATCAGCAGATCTGGGTCTGTGCAGTTTGTTAACACTGATCATAGTATAAGCAACATAGATCCTGATCTGCTGGTGCTTTACATGATGGCAGATCAGGGTCTGTGTTGTTTGCAGTGGGACTTGACATATATGTGAAAATATATGGTATGTTGCAAGTTGAGGTGATGTGTCATTTGTGCATTTAACATGGATATTTGAAATAGTATAATCATCATTAATGTCCTGAAGTCCACAAACACAAACTTTTATTCCAGCCGTAACACAGTTTGAAAATGTCAATAAATAAGCTAAATATTTCTGGAATGAATATTGGTACCTGCTCCAGCCATTTATAACTAAAAATGTAAGAATCAATACCTTTCTGTAACAAGCAAGTTACGACTCCTAGCTTTCAATCTTATCACAAAGCCTTCATCAGAGGAGAGAAGTCAAAACTGGAGTTGCATGATCACAAACAAATTGATCACATGACAAAATCCTCCTGTACACTGGTGAATGTTGGTGGACATTGCAAAGAATCGTGGAAAACTGTTTCTTGGGACAACATCATATCAGTCAGTAAAGAAAATAATTGCCCTAAGGAGAAAAATAATGGACAATGAGTGCCATTAAAAGTTGTGCCGACAGCTGAGTCACACTTCTGGTGCTCACTAGATGGCACATAACTGTTATTCTCTATCTTAGCAACAGCATGGAATATTAATGTTATTTTCCCAAGATGCTCCATGTAAATATGAAGCTACAAACTAACCAATGCAGTTCAGGTTGAAGTTTCCAAATGAGCTCTTATGGGAATTACATCACTGTTGTGCAAGTTGTCTTACCAACTAACCACATTAGCTACAGATATTAGCTTGCCAATTTAGCTCAGGTACCAACAAACATCAAAATGTCATTTTTTTGCAGTAAAAGAATGATTCCCATGCAAATAATGAAACTAACAGTATTCTGATCTCATTACTCAAAACCATTTTTTCCTAGTATCACTGTTTAGCAGAGCAGATGGGAATTGTACTAATTAGTGTCAGTTCAAGTTCATCAGAAATTTTAGAGCAAACCCAAAACAGTTTTAGCTAAATTAATGAGACGAGACCAGAATAGGTTTTTATAGTACTTTGGTTGATGTAATTTTATGCAGATATATCTGAAATAAAGTTAAAAATGATTCACCTCAGAGAAATAAATGTGTGATAAAGAAATAAATGAACTGTTTCAATAGTTGTGTTTATTTTCTCCACAGGCTATAGGCCCAGCTATGAAGAGAGAATTTCCCAGTATGTCGGTTGACCCTATGAAGTTTTTCATTGCCAGGGTCCGCTGTAATCTTCACATCCTTATCTGCCTTCCTCCCAATCACAAGCTGCTGAAAATTGCTGCCAGGTAGAATCATCATGACTGTCTTAAAAAAAACAATGAAATGTTCTTCATCTTTACCTTCTTTATTTGATTTAAAAAAGAAATGCCTTAATCAGTGTACAGTCCTCTTCATTGTCAAAGCTTGCATAAAAATAAGCACATGCAGCTGTCTGTGCCTGTATCAAGCATACACTGAGAGAAGAGGCTGCTGGCATACAACAAGAATATCATAATTTTCTCACCAACATGCATGCATGATTATTATTACTACTTTCTGGGTTAATTCAGTCTCAGAAATGTATCTTACATGCATTTTATTGGATGAGACCATATTGGGAGAGAAATTGAAACTCTGGAGTAGGGAGTCTCCAACACAAATGAAGATAGTTCTTATGATAAAGACATACTTGTGATGGAACACTGCTTGTAACATTGTTGTGCATGTATTATGATAAGCTCTAACCTCCTGAAATTTATCCAGATTATTGAAGTACACTCAGTATGTATTATGTAAAATATTATATACATTGATATTATCCATAATCTACCATCTGAAGTGAATGGTAGAATGAATTGGACTTAAAACAAAACATGCTTAAAGCTTCTGAGTATGATGTGGATGACAGTTACATAGAGATTAAAACAAGATGATCCAGAAATATATGTGGATTTCTATATTGCATTGCAATTTCATTTGTATGATATTCATGCCTAGTTACACAATTTTTATAAAAAATTTGCTTGTTTCACTTTGCAGCCAGTACCCTGGCCTTTTGAGTGGTTGCTCTATCAACTGGATGTGTGACTGGCCACAGGAAGCCTTATTGGGTGAGGCCTCCTACTTTACCACCAAATACCAGCTTACGGAGGAGTTTGAAAATCTTCGGTTAGTTTCTTTGCTAAACATCTAACTACTACGTGCTAAATCATTTCCAGCAAATGTTATTCATAGTAATACTATATGGCGGATTTTGTACGTACATGTACATTTTAAAAATTAAACCAGAATCAGAAGTGAGCCTGTTTCAAAAGAGCAATGCAGTTATTATTTGCAAAATTAAGACACTTCATTTATTTAATTGATGATTTTATGCAATGGCAGAGTGACTTACATTTAGAGACTGTATCAAATAAGATGATACATGTTTAGGCTCTTTTAAACAGTAACAAGAAAACAGTAAAGACGACAAACTTTGTAAAATTTAACAAATAATTTATTTCTTATAAAAACAAGGTAAAAATGAGAAAAAGAACTTAGTTTTAAGAATCGAATCCAAAAATAATCCAAGAATTAAAAAATAGTAGTCCTAGTAATAAAATGTTCTAATGAATCTGAGTTTGAATCAGAACGAAATCCAAAATGGAAGGCATTGATTTATGCTATAGTCTGTATAGTATTGATTTGTCAACAGTTCTTTGTTGAGTCACATTAAATAATATTCCAGTGTTTGAATTCTGCAAATTTCGATAACTGTCCTTGTTGAAGAATTAATTTTAAACACAAGTATTTCCAGAGAAAATAATCTCTTAGAATCCAAAAAATGTGAAGAAAAATTAAAAATTAAACTGGTCACAACAAAAAAAAACCTGAATGTCTCCAGGGTTAAAGTAAGACTGAAATTATTTCTCACTACATCATTGTTAAATCTGGCTACTGTGCAAAACAGACACGTGGATGAAGGTCAGTCCACTAGAAAAACCAGTTTCAAAATAATTGCTACATGTTATGTGTCATATACTTAAAGTATGGCCTCGATTTCACTCTATGAATCCCACACTAAGAAAGAATACTATATTTTTTTACAAAGTTTTTTTTTCAAGTCATGAATTAAGGACAGGAACTAGGTCAGCATTAGATACAAAGTTCCTAAAATTAGGTTTTTGAAAAAATGAACTGAATTTCTGGAAAATATCATCTTCATTAAATAAAATTACATTACAATAGCATATGATAGAATAAAAGAATACAATTTGTTTTAAAACCAAGAAACAAACAATTAAATATAAATTAAATCAGATATACAAAATGAAGATAATGTACCGTATTTACCATATATATTTGGACACAATAATATAATTAACTTTTTCCTGTCCCAGAACTTATGCTGAAATTTTTACACCTAGATCATATGTCCCAAGACTTAGGAAACAAAATAAATTGAGTTCAGTATGCACCTCCCACACTGCATTCTACCATAAAATAGATAAATAAAATGCTTATTTGATTATAAAATGAAAGAAACTAACCTTGTACTGTTGTAACATTTTTGTTCTTCATAAATAATTTATTAAAGACAGAAATATATCCACAAACTCAGTATATGTAATGTATGCATCCATAGTGTGTGTCGCTTTTATCAGTTAACAATACACATTGGTCATTGGCATGAATATAGAGGTATGAATCATGTTCATTATCCACAAAGGTTTGTATGTGTCAGCTGAAAAGTGGATCCAACAAAATCACAAACCAGAGAGAGAGAGAGTGAAATACCAACCCATTGCTTGAAGGCACTGCCATTTATGTATGACATAGTGTAATCTGCAAAATTACCAAGAGTATATTATATCCTGGTTTACAGTCTAATAATATCTCCACCACCCCCATCATTATTACAAAATATATTAACTTTTTTCTTGCATGGATTACAGAAAGTAATTATTATAGCAAGTTAATGTGATGCATACTATTTACCCTGCAAACATCAGTGCCCATTTGTATCAATTATGATTACAGAAGCCTAGGTGTTGAATCAACACACCTGGTGGCAAGCAATAAACTTGTTGTTTGAACTTAGGATATCAAATAAAAGGTTATTTTATTACAAAGCAAGCCAACCCCGGCAGGCAACTTTGGATTCTTTTATGTGTGCAGATATATATATATATATATATATATATATATATATATATATATATATATATAGACACACACACACACACTGGAACAATTTTTAAAGTTACACAATTTAGTACTTTGTGCATGGAGATCGATGACACAGTTTCTTCTAGAAGATTTGGAGGTGAAAAATAATCATTTGATGGATGCATGAAGGCCAGAAGAGAAGAAGATAATTTTGCTGACAATATGATTAATATCTTGTATGAATCTCCAGTGTACTTTGATTTCATTCCTAGACAGACTGTCAATAAGAAGGTGGTTAAAAGTGCAGATTTAAAAAAATCTAACTTTAGTCCTTGCTGTTTCCATAGCAGTTGATGTGTTGCCTCCAATGTTGATTTTTCGTGGTGTGAGGGAGCTAAAAAGTATTCATGCACCAAAAGGATGGATTGTACATGTGCAGGAGAAGGGTTGGGTTGATGAGCTGATGCTGTAGTTGAATTTAAGAGTTTAATCTCAAGTACTCAGTTTAACTATTTTTTAAAGTAAAATTTTATTGCTTTTTCTGAGATGTAATATTTGAATGATTTTAAAAGTGTAATGCAACTTATGGCTAAAACAAACTGTGTCCCAGAAAATACAGTGCACAAAAAGAATTACTTAAAAAATTAATTTATGGTATCCCAACAAATATACTGTCCCAATATATATGGTAAATAAGGTATACGTATTTTGTACATTTCTGAATACTAAATTATTTTAAATTATTATTTCAGGAAAATTTTGCTATAACACATTAGTTTGGTCTATAATTGTTGATTGCATTATGTACTAAATTATTGTAAAGTGAAAGTCATAAATATGGGGTGGAATGGAGGTTAAACAAAATTCCAGTTAAACATATAGTAATGGTTTTACTACCTGCTAGTATCTATAACAACTGGGATAACCCAGGATTTATGCAAATTAATCATTGTTGTATAAGAATATAGTTAGTGATGTGTAAACTGTAAGTTTCTGAAACTGAATTATTTTATCATTTTGTCAACTTGGTTAATATATTAAATAGTGTTTGGGAACAATGGGCATCGAAGACAATAAATAAGGAGCCATGGCTTTGCCATGTTATGTCTAAATTTGAGTTATACTGGGCTTACCATGTATGTACCACTAGCAGTTTTTGATACATCATCTTCCCTATTAAAAGTCAGCTGTTCTTCCTCTGTATATTACCGTACCTCAGTAATAAGCTAATGAAATTTTTTGAAATTTTCAAAGAATCATAACCAGTGTGATTTTACAAGTTAGTGATCAATTGGTACCAAACAACTCAGAAGTCCATGTTGTAAACTTGTTAAGATAAGAATGGTCTTTCTATTTTCAGTGATAGTATCACTTTATGCCTGGCCAATATCCATAGTTTTGTTCTTCGAGATTGTCGTCAGATGCCTTGGGCTGGAGATCTCAATCCAGAGATTACCCTGTCTTCCATCACACAGCATGAAAAGAAGAAGGACCAGTTGAAAGTATCCACAGTGAAAGTCCCCAATCTACCCTACTCCAAAGTCATCCTTCATGACAGAATTAGGTGAGTTAATAGAAGAATTAAAAATAATTAGTGAAGCTTGTTTGGATGATCATAAGAAAATATTGAGTTCAGAAATATTGCAGAGCAATATGTATATGGTAAATTTAATTTAATTGATTTGAAGTATTATAGGTGAAACTGCATAGCAGGGATTAAAGTATAAGAAAATTGTGTGAAACTTTAATCCTTTTAGTCATATACATTATATGGAACCATGATCCAAGTGTGTCCATTCCCAGTGTAAGTTGACAGTAAATCACATTCTTGTTTTGGGGGGCCCTAAGTGGCCGAGTGGTCTAAAGCGCTGTCCGTTACGGATCACTGCCATCTCACCTCTGTCTGCGCCGGTTCGAGTCTCGGATTCAGCCAATGTGGGTATGTGAGAAAGCTTGCCAGTAGCTTCTCGTGGGTCGGTGGTTCTTTCTGGGGTTTTCCCGGGTTCTTCCTCCACCATTAATACTGGCCGCCTTGTATAGCCTATCGTGTACTGAAAAATGGCATTAAACCCAACAACAACAACAACAACATTCTTGTTTTGCATATAGATCTAACTCTGTGAAATAAAAATATTTTATTTTGAGTCAATGAACAATATTTTTAAAGATGTACCACAAAACAGAATTAAGGACTTTCAAAGAGAATGATGCTTATATCACAAAATATTGACCTATATTTTAAGGATTTTGACTTTTTTATATTTACCATTTATTTTATTGACTGTGTCAGACATATGTACATTTTGACTTTTATCTTTTATCTTTCAGAAATAAATGTTTACTTTTATTTTGAAGTGTTTATTTTTATCAAGTGTTTAGCAGCTTTGATCTTTATGTTTGTCCAGTCTTATTTTTACGTGGTGCTGATGTGTCATTACCTCCTCAACCACCTTACATTCACTGTTGATTAGTACCATATTTAATCATGTACAACGCACTTCAAACAGCATCAACCCAGATATATCATTACATAGTACAGTGGCAAATCAGGATCAAAAATGTTAGTTCACCAGTCCAGTTCAGCATGGTGTTGTAGGAATGTCCCTCCAGTTTTCTGAAAAACTACTTAAACAAATTAAAGCAACTACAGAATTTGTCAACAAAAGAACTCTATGATTTTGAACATGTAAATGAATTTAAATTTTCCAGTTTTTAGCAGACGAAAAATGATGCAACAGAAATTCCAGTACAAATAGGCATGATCTTTACATGGCATTGTGGGTAATTTTTTGCATGGTATTAGGGTTATGCCTGATATTAGGTTTTCATTTGCACAAATTTAATGGATGAATTAGTGAAATTATATTCTTGTACCAATTATAATCATTTTATCTTGAAAATATTTACCTACAATAACTTCAGGTATTTTCATGTTTAACATCATTTGCTACATCTTATGTCTAACTGATCTAAATGTATCTACTGAATCAAAATATGTGAGCTCTTCAGGTACCAGTGTTTGCAGTTATTATTTTTAATATGGTAAATATTTTATCAGAAAACTGGAAGGATACACCAGCCATAACCATGTAGATTACAAGTGAATAGTGCAAACCTGATTGACCAGTGCATTCTGCACTTGTGGATGTTTGTAGTTTGGTGCATATTATTCATAGATACATAAAACTAACTGCACCTGATTTAAATAAAGTATGGATTAGATCTATAATTTCTTTAAGATCACATTTAGGCATCTTTTTCATCTTGGCATTGCTGCACTATTTTCAAGCTTGTCCACATGGGTATATTTACCATCTAACTGTGAACATTATAGATTTAAATCTTCTGTTGGGGTGGAAATCATATGTGGAACCAACAGTGTTCACCTTAGTTTCACCAATTTTAAAGTTATTTCTAGACTTAAGGCATCTGATTGCTTAATTTTAATTCAGACTTAAATTTCAGCCAATCAGGTCACTGAATTCAAGTCATAAGCTTGAGTCCTGATCAGTCTCAGTCTACACTGTTCATAAGAAAATATGGCACTCATATTTGTTATCTATCAATTATTCAGGCTGCATCACAAGAAGCAGGGTGTGTCAGCCAAGAATGAGGTGTATGTGGGTCCCACAACATACAGGAGGCTTATGGAATGTTTCCGATACCTGTACCACAAGAAATCCCAAGAAAGAACAGAAAGTGTGGAACAGCTAAAGTGAGTTTATAAAATATTGTTTACAATCCATAATTTTCATATCATTTAGAAGTAACTAGCAAGCCTCATTTTATCATTTTTTGAGATCTTATGGAAGTAGAGTATTTACTTTCCTTTATTATTTTGTTCTTCTTTTGAAATGTATATTGACCAAATAAGAATTTAGTATCAATGAATTGTACAAATCTCTCAACATGAATCACTTTGTGTTAATAAAACGATGCTAATTGTGAAGTTAGAAGAAACTGATTTGATTCTGTTTTCTCTGCAGGTGGGGTAGCATTTGTTTGCTGTAAATGTTTGGATGGTTTGAATCCCTCTTCTTCATTTAACAGGCTTTTTACATTTAATAACTTGAAAGGCATCTGTTGATGGCAAAGCCCACCTGTTTTCCATCTATTCCTTGTAAGCCAAGATTAGTTTGCATTCAGTACTTTATACACAACAGTCATAAAGTAATGACCTTCTCAGGAAGCAACTCTGCTATCCAATTCTTCTTTTTTGTGGGACAGTACAACAGTAATTGTTAATACCCATGCACCAAATAGTAATAATTTCTTCCTTGTATCACCCTGCATTCTCAGTAATCTCCAAAAAATTTAATAGAATTTCATCAGATGCTAAAAATAATCTGTTGACATATATCGACATGAGCAATTGATATACCATGCTTTTGCTATAAGTAGATAGGGTAATGACAGTTTTAACTTAGGAAGTAAGATTTCCTACACCACATACAGACTTTTATTTATGATTTTTACTGTAGGTTGATTTTTTGAGCCATAAAAACACAGATATTGTTTTAAATTCAATAATTTAATCAGTCACTTGTTATGCATTTGTAAGGATCAATATGTACAGCTGATGCTGCTATATGCCAATTTGATTTATGTGCTTTCATTTTAACACCATTTATAATAAAGAATTGACATTTAATTTGTGCCTCAGTGCTCATTTTTACCCCATTACTGGAGCCATATGCAGTGACTCATGTGCAGCTCACATGTGCATGCATACACATCTTATCACGTACTGAGAGAGCACAGTTACATTCAGTTTACACTGATTTCAAATTATGCTAAAATCTCAGGAGCACATCTATGGCATAAATCAAGTGTTTTGTTATTGTGATTTAAGTGTGATTTACTCAGTTAATTTTGTCTATCACAGGAAAGTTATTGCCACTTTGGAAAGAACACGAGCAGATGCTAAATCCATGAAGAAACTAATAAAAACAGAGACAATATCATTTCATGACGCCAAAGTTACAACTGAGGAGTTGCTGAAGAAATTGACAGATGAAGCCACAATCCTTGAGAAACTGAAAGCAAAGGTTGGACTGAGTACCTCCTTGGATGCATACCTCCACCTCAATGAGATGGCAACTGAGCAAGATGTAGAGGATGAATTACTTCATCAAGGTATGTTAGTGTTCTAGATGATTCAGATTAGATCTTAATGATATGTCAATATATGCAGTAAAGATTTGAATGAATGCCATTGGAGGATCTGTCTCAGTGATCACCAGTGCTTATTAATATTTAGATACATTCTAACAAATTAAAATGTGAATTTTGTGCATACCATAATTTTGATTTTTTCATTCAGTACCCTTCAGATTTCTTCCATGAGACGAGTGAAATTTATTTACAGTTGGAAATTTGAAAGTAAGATTTTTTTCTGGCGATTCAAAAGAATTGACCAAGAGCTAGTCAAGTATTATGTAGCGTTATTCTTACACTGTATTCCTTCTTTTTAGTTCACTTGACCATAAGACCAAATGTACTTAAGGTATGACCCTGTGTCATCAATATTTGCTATTTTTACTTTCTTTTCAAAAACGATTTTTCCAGTTTGAACCACTTTTGATAGGAGGGGAAGCCTAGCTTACATGCTTTGCAGATTTACAGATAATGGTCATCCTTCATTAGATACAGCCACTGTTACTGAAACTTTACAACTTTCAATCAACTTCCATCACAAATCACCCCTTAGAATTTTACTAAATTTAAGAGACATCCTCTGATGAAGGTCTTTAAAATTGCGTAAAGATGATCTACCATCAAAATGATCACAGTTACTAATATGAAAACTGTTGAATGATTTCTGCTCTGAAAGCACATTCTTCAACTTAACAGAAAGCATCATGGGATGAAAGCCTTCCAGATTTGAAGATAGTGCAAATTTAATGTCAAATATAACCATCATTCTAAAAATATAAAAATGTTTAATTTGCTTCTTATCAAAGACTGTTCAACAGAAATGGACCTACTTTGCCAGCAAGCATCCTGACATATGGACCGTGTTGATTTTTACAAATGATTTTCATCCAGCTTATGAATAATGTCGCCATTGCTAAAAATATAAACCTTTTAATTATATATTTTCAAAAACCATTCAACAGAATTTGACCAAATTTGACATAAAGCATATTGAATAAAGCCTTTAAGGTCTTCACAAATGAATCCAATCTGCCACAAATATGGCCACCATTAGTAAAGTAGAAAACCTTTAAACAAGTTTCTTCTCCAGAGTTGATGAACAGAATATGATTTGATAGAAGTGATCTGTCATTGTAGGCCTTTCAAGTTAGCACAAGTGATGCCAAAACATCAAATATGACACTGATACTTACAATAAAATGTCTTAAAATGATTATTTCAAATCTGGTCATAAATATAGATTCAATTTTGCAGAAAACATTCTGGGATGGAAGCCTTCAAGTTTGCACAATCCACAATCTAGTATGGCCACTATTGCTAAAAATATGTACAAACCTGTTGACCATTTCTAAATAAGTTCCCAAAAGAATCAGATAAATTTTGACAGTTGTATCTTTGTATAAAGGTCTTTTGAATGTGTAAAAAAAATGTATGCTAATCTCCTGTCCACTATGGCTGTTGTTACTAAAAATAGAAAAGTCTGTAAATGTGTCCTCACAAAATCTTTTCTGCATATTTTGATAAAATTTAACAGAAAGAATCCTGGTTATGAAATCTTTTAAATTTTAAACAAATAATAATGATTTTGCACCAGATATGGTTGAAAATGGGGCGGGGGACTTTTAGACAAGCTTGTTCATAATAAGACAACAGAATTTGAAGATATTTTGACAGAAAGCGCACAACTTATTGAGATTTTTTCACCAACTGTTCCTTGCATTTGGCTTATTTTGGCATTTTGGGTAGATGCCAGCCATGTGAGGACTGAAGTTGGACAAGTCAAATTTTCCAGGGCACTAGTCTGGGACAAGTGCTTTTTTCCTATCTTAAAATGAGTCAGGCAAGGCTAATTTTCATACTTTAATCACTTTATCTACCTTTATCTGGCAATTTGTGCCTCCTGGGCATTCAAAATACTTGAATCAACCTCCATTATTCATTCACATCTTCTGATACTACAGTAAGTGGTTATTGATAACTAATGCTAAGCAACCATATTATCAGCCAATCAAAGCACTTCTAGCAACCTATCTGACATGATTAATTAGCAGTGCTTTATTATTATGTTTACTCAACACAGATACTCATTTGTGGATCAGCCTTTGATTTCAATCAGTCAAATTAATGCAGTGAAATTAATGAAAGGCACTTTATGAACACAAGTGTCCATTTCCTTTCTGAACTGGTTAAATGTAGTAATATGTTTATTTTTTTAGTTATACAGAGGATCGACTTTAATGTGTGGTTTTTGTGTTTAAAGTGAACCAGTTACATTGTGGGAGCAGTCTGTTTGCTTTCAGACTACAAAATATATGTTATAATAACTTTAGTAGAAGTAGTTATCAAAAAAGGTGATGTTTGATATTTGCATAAAATGAGTTTACTAAATTATTTTCACAATGAAGGTAATAAGGATGTCTCAGAGAAGGAAAATTCACATGAAAGTTGATGGATAAAATGCATGACTGCCACTGAGTTGGAGGCAACTATTTCTCCAAATAGACATAAGCCAGACTCTGTTGCAGCAAACATTGTATGATATGACACAAGTAACAGTCAATGAAATAATTTACAGCCCATTAGTTTAATAGCTATCATTGCTTAAATTCATCAACTCTGAAGGAAAGATGCTTTGCAGTCATCGCAAACAATATCCCAAACTGGTACAAGTTGAAAATTCAATCTGTGTATTTGTCAACAGAACTGACAAATTCATGATAACCAAGCAAGTCTCATGAGATGGTTTTTGACCTCATACAGCTGATGCAGCACAGTATATGCATGACACTAGCAAGCATATGCAGAAAATCCTTGAAGTTAGAGTTGATAACACTCCACTAGGCAAAGTCATTTTAAAACTAAATGACAATGAAATGAAAAACAAATAAAATGAGAGCCCATTTTAACATGGCCTGCACTGTAGCCCAATATGGAAAACAATTTTTTTTACTCGATCACTTGACAGAAAATGATAGAAAATGTCTGAATTCCGGTAAATTCCATTCCGTTCTTGTTGATAGAAATACTGATGCTACAATATCAGAGCAAGAATCAGTGTATTAAGATACTTTGACAATAACAGAAACTAACAAATTAAATCCATTGAAGAAATAAATATGTTGTACAATGTTTCATTTGTTTTTAATATTGATCACAATAAATCTCATGGAACCAAGGCAAAAGATTGAAATTTTGGGACAAGTGAAAATACAGGTGGGTTATGTCAGTTTTCTGAAACCACAAGTCTTAGGTAAGTGGTTGAAAATTTTTTTTGTCAGCCCTGCATGCTGATATTTCTTTTTGGTAATATTACCACTCTGAAATAGTACTGCAAAGGTGTAACACAATAATTGTGCCACTTTCTACTTTCTTGACAATTTAGTACCGTATTACAATGTTCTTGTTGCTTCTGTCATCGATCTATTATGCTCAGATATTGAAAGCAATATTCATGCTGGCCCCAAGGATGTCTGAATCTAAACTAGTACCTTTCTGTGTTATGCACTTTTTCCTCAGACCATTTGGATTAATATATTCTGCATCTTGGAAGTGCATACACTCAGTTTTTTATACTGTGTTATCTTTTCTTTGTATTTTTTACCTTTTCAGAGGAATATGATGACTATGATAAGGAGTTTGACAAGATGAGGGAGGCCACCTTGAAAACTCGACAGGTCCAGGCCAAGGAGGAACATGCTCAGGCTCAGAAAAATGTTGAGGAATGCTTAAAACAGCTAGAATATGCCAAGGAACAGGTAACTGGGCAATTATTTGTTTGCAACTAACTAGTTACTTGTATACCTGTGTATCAGGAGACCTGGAATTTTTGCTTGATCCCAGGAGATTCATGGACTGCCAGGAAGATGACACATGGTCCTGTGATAGATTTCACAAAGAACCATTAAGTGATCTCAATGTCATTATACCATAAGTCAATCTTCATCAAGCTTGGGGTGGTGGATGGTGTTTTGTTTCATTATTTCCACTCAGTAACATAATTAATTTGAAAGACATAGTTATATCAGTTTCTAGTTCAATGTTAATCTTTTTTTGTTATTATTAGACACATTTATTTGGTCACAAAGGCAATAGTCTAAGACACCAGAGTCACTCAAAATATATAATTGGCAGGGAGGCCAATTTTCTTCCTTCGATTATATTATTTGTGGCAGTAGCCTAATTTTCTTCCTCCTTTTATAATATTTGTTGGCTTATTTTGCATGTGCCCTATACAGTTTTCAATATTACTGTTTCAGAATTCTACTAAATTAGTTTATACAGTCTACTTTCCTCCACCTGAATCATTTGTCAATAAACATGGTTTAATTTTCTTCCATCTTTTCTTGTTAAGATGTTTAAGTTATTAATTCAGTATTTATGCCATTGTTGTTGAGTCTTTGTTATATTTTGGACATAAATAATAATTTCATATTTGTGATGTATTTGAAATTCAGGACTATTTGCAAATAGAGCTATCAGATCTATGTTGTAGGTTTTGTTCTGGAAAGGTAAAGTGGATCGTCAGTGTGTAGAGCGCCTCAAAGGGTTTGCCAGTCCTCCTTATACGGTGGGTCAAGTGATGGAGATGGTGATGCTCCTGATTGGTAAACGTCTACCATCCCAGCGCATCATGGATGTTCGAGAACCTGTGGGAAAGGATGACATGTCGAGTCGCATGTCGTCTAGTTCTAGTGGCACCAAAATCATCAGGAAATGTAAGTAATGTTTAATGCCATGATCCAAATAACACTTTAAAACTGCATTGCTTCATAAAAGAAAACTGAAAATTAAGCAAAGGAAAATTAAGATAAGAGCATGACATGATTTTGTGGCCCTCTTAATCAAGATTAATAACAAAAACTGTGAACCTTATTTAAGAAAAAAGGGGAAATGTAAAAAGGAGCCATATTTCTGGGCAGATAAAATAACATGCAAATGAGCTAGGTTGGTTTCTAGTATGTTGCTCATGATGCAGACATGATGAAAGTTGTAAAAGGACCAGTGTGGTACTTACAACTATCTACCCATGAATAACTGAAAGTTGTCAGATTCTTCTAGAGTGTTGATCCGATGATTTGTGCTCAACTGTTCTACCATTTAAGCATAATAGACCCAATAAAAAGCCAGAAAAAGCATTTGAACACAATTTTAGGAAAGTAATTGTCACTGAATGTAATTATTATTATTTTTAGTCCACAATCCTGGCATAGCCTACAAATATAAGAGCCAAACTTAATAATCTAGGTTGTTTTGGGCAGTAAGATGATCACTTTTAATTGGCATGAGCTTAAAGAATGTGATTGTCGTCTTATTTTTAACTTCATTTTGAAAGAAAATGGGCAGCTTCAACACTAAGTTTCAGATTAGTGTGAATTCTAAAATATCTGAATCTTGCATGAAGTTTCATAATGGAGGTATCTTACAAGTTTGAATTATAGACTATTAATTTTAATATGTAGACTTTGATATATTAAATGACAAAATCATTTTGGTAGAACCTAGAGATACATACATTTTAGTTTCATATAATGAAAGCTTGTCCCAAATAGGGCTTTCCTCAGATATTTCTCATGCTATCATGCTATATGTAACATACTAGACCTGCCAACCCTTATGAATTTACTACAAGGCTTACTGAAATGACCCACAGACTATTGACTTATGAAATAGTAGCAACATGTATGAAAATACAATCATTGGAGCCATATCTGGATATTGGAATGTTCCCACCAGTTATGACCTAAATCTCTGTGCTAGTAGATAATTCGTATGTTGAGCTTCTCCCCTTCTAATACAAGTGTTTGCAGTTAGGACCCAAATCCCAGTGTTTAAAACATCATTTACTTCTCCCTTGATTCTTCTTTCAGCTGTACAGCATTCAGTATCTTGAAATTCTCTTCAGAAATTTTGTCATTTAAAAGAAATTTTGCAAGGTTGCTTACTGTATTTAAAAAAAAGTATCATCTAGTTCAGCCATCCCAATCATGATTTAGAACACTCCTGTCAGTCTGCATTTACAAAGCTCATTTATGACCAGTTGCTGGCTACAGACAATGGAGAATTGGTTGGAACTATATACCTTGATTTTAAAAAGGCTTTTAATTTAGTTGACCATAAAATACTCACATGGAAACTTGAAAAGTACAGATGTTCTCATTTATCAATCTCATTGTCTAAATAATAGTTATCTGACAGAAACCAACATGTTGATGTGGGTAACATTAAATCAAAACTTATATCCACCAACAAGGGAATTCCACTGGGATCTATTTTAGGGCGTGTATTATTCATATTGTTTATAAATGACTTGCCGCATTATGTAAGACATTCAAAAACTGATCTTTCTGCTGATGATACTGCTTTGCATAACTCTAATGATGAAATGTTAAAAAAAACAATTCGGTGAAGATTTGTATCAAGCTGATAATTCGTGCTCATTGAATAACATGTTTATCAATGCCCTAAAAACCTAAAGGCCAAGTCAGTGTTGCTTGGAACTAGGCAAAGATTATCAGTGAACGTGTTTGTTCTGTTGTAAGCTCGAGAAATTATCTTTTACAGAGGTTCAACAATTATCTACCACTCAGACTCAAACTATCTGAAATTATTTTGCAATGCATTCATTCTTCCTCAGTTGGACTACTGTTGCACAATTTGGGGACATACAACTGATAGCAATACTGAAACAATCCACAAACTTCAAAAAAGGCAGCAAGAATTATCATAGATTTACCATTTGATACACCATGCAAAATTCTATTCTCATAATTGAAATGGTTGAAATTTAAATACAGATTAGTCTACCACAAGTCATTATTAATGTTCAAAGTTAAGAATGAACATTGCCTTTAACATTTGCATGGTATGTTTCGTTTTAAGTCAGAACAACACCAAGGACCTAAACTGAGATCAACTATAAATGATCAGTGCAGAATTCCATTTCCAAAAACAAATATGTCTAAAAAATCGGTTGCTTAATCTGGTGCTATTTTATGGAAAGAACTCCCCATAGCTGTTAGATAGAAGCAAATCAACACTGTGCTCAAAACAAAATTGTATCTTGTTGGACAGTTGTAACTTTAAATATTCAGATATTGAAATGCATGCTCTCCATTTTCTCTGTCAATGCATATCATACACTTTCTGCATTTATACTTAATGTATCCTGAGAGTCTCAGAAAAGAATGGTATATTGTACTAACTGATTCACCCTCATAAAATAAAGTTCTTCTTCTTCTTCTTCTTCTTCTTCTTTTTCTTCTTCTTATTGTTATAAGAACTGGTTCAGAATATCTTTTGAATAGCAGTAATACATTACGGGCTATTACTGCATTGCTATATCTTTTTCTGGCATGATTCCACAAGGGAATTATGGTCAGCATCTTAGAACAGAGAATCTCCAGTCTGAACAGTCATTGCATTACTGTGCACCGGACACAGTGATGTGTATATTAGCAGTTATAGAAGGTTTGTTACCAGTCTCCAGGTACTGAATGCCAGTCTCCAAGTATTAGACACCAAGCTTTAGACGCCATTTACATGCTATGTCCCAAGTGACATTCTGACACAAGGCATGACAGGCAACAATCACTATGTATGGCTATGGTGATGATCTTTAGTTTTTGGTCTTGGGGTTACTGATTACCGAGCACAGAGTGCTGGTAACATAACAAGGACTGCTGGGTGACGAGCACCAACTAACATACACCAAGTGTTGGACATTGGTCTTCAGGTCAGGTAATAAGTTTGACCACTGATCTAGAGGAAGGGACTGGTTTGACAAACCCCACTTTCTTATTGTTCTTTTTAATCCCTATAGGGAATGGACTTTCATTCTTGAGAACTGGTTTGAATAAAGTGATCAGGCCGATACCCTTCTTTTTTTATGTTGCACCACTATGGAGCTTGCAGACTTCAGCCACCCAGTGGGCTTTGCCATGGCTCCATGCATTGGCAGGTAGGGTATGCCTCAGATTTTGTCCTGCCTCTTTCTGCCTTGTTTTTGAGGGAAGGTGAGGGAAACCTCCACTTGCCATCACTGGTACTGAAAGGGAATCAACAGTTTCTCTCTCCAGGAAAATTGGATCAAATATCAGTTTGCACCTCTGCCCATTAGTAGAGATGGGACTATGAAGCCCTGGGCAGGAAATCCTCTTCTCACAGACTTGAGATGAGATGAAGTAGTCCTGCCTTACCCTATAAGACTGTTAGTTTTGTGGATGCAGAGGAGTTCCATGAACAACCTACCATAGAGCATTTTTATCAGTTGAGTTTGCCTTCTTCATCACAGCCACCAGTCAGATGATGGAAGAGGAAGAGATTTGACTGTCTGATAAGGTGGTAAAAGTACTTTGCCACCTACTTCTGCCAGATCTATGACCCAAGCCTTCAGGATCTTTGGTGACTGGGATCCTCTCAGGGTACAGCCTAAGTCAGACCTGCTGTTGCTCCTCACAATTGCTATATGAGTACACTCATAAATTGTATAAAAGCCAAGAATAGCCCAGAAAGCTGATGAACTTTTCTGGCCTGTATTCTTTGCTTTTGGTGTCTTGTCTCAGCCAATAGCTATAAGATCCATTTGCCCACTTGGTCCCTCCACTTTTGGATTCAGGAATCTGGACCCAACTCAGATACTATTTACCATAGCTTCACATACATACCCTTTTAAATGGCCTCTTTCTGTCTGTCAGTGTATATGGCACATTCAACAGCGCTACGCAGCCTTGGAGAAATCCAAGAATTTACTGGATCACAGTAAAAGCCTTTTATCCCCACAGGATGCAAAGATACTATTCTGAAAGCTAATCTCTAAAGTCTCTCAGAATTTAAGGGACCAGCAGTACTTGTTTCTGGCCATGGTACTGGGCCAAGCAACACAGGTGAAGAAATGCCCCATTCAGGAATGTCCATGACAACCCCTCCTAAATAGCTTTAACAAGAAAACAATCAAAATGAGTCCTAATTTAAAACCCCTTTCTCCCCATCATCGTCATATCAAGTTGGCAGGAGGGACATTGGGAGGAGGTCTACAGAGCCTGAAGAAGGAGACAATTGCCTTTTAGGCAGCCACACCCTCTCCTGCAAAATCCTCATCTTCACAGTAGACTACTAGGTACTAGAAGCTTGGTTGGACCTCTTGGATGATGCATAAGGTCCTTTCCACAATGAGGTAGGGCCACCAGCTTCACCTCCAGGACCCTCTTTCAAGGACCACCATTCTCTTAAACCAGGTTCAGCTGGTATGTCTGCAGAAAGAGGTGCACTTCCTTCTTAGGAGGGCACATTAGAGAGGGTGAAGAACATAAAATCTGTATTTTATTCCCAGATTTTCTTAGTTTCAATGAGCGAGGGGAAAGTCTAGATTCATCATTGATCTTTCCATTTGGAACAAATTCCTTCTTGAAGAATTGTTCTACATGGAGGCAGCTGATTCAGTCAGGAATGCCAACAGGTTGATTGAATTGCCAATCCCCATAGATCTCTGGATAACTTTTAGTTTTAATGATGTAATGCTTACCTGCTATTATTGCACAATTCCACCCTCCATGCTCTATTGTCCTTTAGTCTTAATCCAAGTGAAAGAAGGAAAATATTCAAATTATTGGAATTAGACAAGGTATCAGACAGTGATTGTATTGTTTTATTTTATTCTTGACCTTTATTTACTAATTAGAGGAGGCAATAATGTTCTTGTACTAGGGATTTGCATCAGGAAAAGATATAGCAATGCAATAATAGCAAGAAAGTACTACATACCTACACAGTTATGTGCATGGATTCCATATTAAATATGCTTAATTTTGTTCTGTCATTGCCACATGTTTTATTTCACTTATTTTTAGTTCTTGACTAATTATACAGTTTTCCCTAGTTATAATGCCCCTCATTATGATGTGATTCTGAATGTAACATGTACTACCAAGGATACTATGGCCAAAATTATGAAATAAAAATTAGAATTGTCAGCTTTCATTACCTGATAAATGTTTGTGAAAATCAATGTACTTCAGTTTGTCTGTCAAATTTATGACAAAATATGAGTTGAAAGAAAACTAAACAAAGCTAAGTATTGCTGGTACAAGTATATCTTTATTTAATTTTTAAAACATTTTTGTTTATGAAAATAAAATGCACATATGCCATGGTGTAAAATAATATTAATTTACACAACTAAAATTATTATTATATGTTTGAGGGGCATTTTGTTTATTACCCCCCTCCAGTATGTGAGCATCAGTTAATGATCTCCACATTTACATTATAACAAGGGAGAACTGTACTCACATTTATTTACTAAATCTGAATTTGCTACATACAGGTTGCATTACATTATTGACAACATGGAAGATATAAATGTGTGTGTATATTATATGTATATTTAAGTTTAATATTGAATGTTTTTCTGTACAGCTGCCGATTCAAGAGGTAGTACGTGTGTACATAGTTATTGTAGTATTACCCTTTAGTTGATATTTGATGTGCTGAATATGTACAGTTTGCATTTGTAGCCATGCAAAATGTAACTGTGTAACCATATCTACTTTTTGGTTCATCACAGTTAGTGAAGAATATCTAACATTAATTTCAATCATTAAAAAAATAATTTTTGGATTACTTGTTTACCTATAGGCATATGAAAATTCTTTAGAAACTTGAATTTTTATTTGACTTTTGTGATACAAGATTTTATATTTGGAAAAGAACTGAATTTTTAATAAGCTCTGATTAAAATCAATAAGGCATGTGTTAAAATTGAAGTGGAAATATAATACAAATTCAAAAGTTATTCATTTTTTTATTTTACTTATTTATATTTTCCGGTTCATCTTATTTAGCATATCTACAAATTAGATTTATTTTGGGGGTACAAAAAGTATTGATTAGAATTAGGATTAAGGTATATGGACTCTGCCATACATTGTAATACTGGTATGTATGTAACATCAGTAGTTAGTTAAATGGATGTCTGGGTACAAGTCTAGATAAACTTTAATTTTGCTTTTTCATTATTTTATGAATTTGATTGACATCTTTTCAAAAGATTTTGTTTGTAATTTCTTTACCTTTTTTGATATTTTAATGTACTTATTCATCTTCACATGTTTGTGCATAAAAAATACAGAAGTGACATACCAAAAATAATTAAGACATACATTTTGTAAAGTAAACAAATTTTTTGCTACAATTTCAAGGTAGCCTCATTTGTTTAGGCCAGCCTAATTAAAAAAAGAGTATTTCATTAAAATAATGGTTCCAAGAACAAAATAAAACCACAAAACTAGGTACCTGCTATAAAAATTCTTAGGCATGAAATTTAATTTAGGACAATATTTGATAATCCTTGTTTGTAAGTATTTTAATTTAAATGCAGGTAATCCAAAATTTCATTTGGCAGAAATGTTTTTACATGTTTGTCAAACCCCTTAAATATTTCCTGTAGAAATAGATTTTCAAATATTACATGCATGCTTATTCTAGTTTATCAGATGTGTTAATTGATATACCCTTCATTGTTTTCATTATTTGTCTTCTGTAATCATTGTTATGTATTGAAAGTAGTGCTAACAGTGACTCTTAACCAACTATTAAGTACAAAACACCTTTTTGTCCAAATAATTTATTTTAAGCTTCACTACAATCAATCAAGGTAATTAACTAAAGCAGTATGTTTAGATTATGTTTATCATGTACTTCTTAATTTGAACAAATTTTCTATTTATATTTTATGGCGTTTCATAATGGGCTTCATATTTTATATATGTATTTATAATTGTTTGTCTTTTTACTTGCATGCCATTAATATAGTTATGTATTGATAAGAAAAATTTAAACTCGATAATTATTTGAATACAGACTTGTATAAAGCATGATGTAATTGAAAATGTTGATCTTTTTGCTAGCTTAGCAAACTTTTGAGGAAGAGAAACAACATTAAATTTGTGTTTTCAATCTAGTTTGATGATCTTCTAGTCATCTGGTTTTATTTATAATGTTAGATTTTGTAACTGTGATGACCAGTAATAGTTAATTATGGTTAGTTCCTGTTGTGCAGCATTGCTTGGCAAATATTTGTTCTGCCTCATACAAGTGTTGGTAGTATTGCTCATTTTAATGCTTTCAGTTCCTGATAGGAAACATAATGTCTGTACTCACTTACCAGTCAAGTCAGTCTGCAAGCAACAAAAATCTGGATCTGCCATCCCATAATGCACCTGCAGATCAGGTTCTGTGTTGTTTGTTCAAATGATTACCCCCAAAATAACTGCACAGACCTAGATCTGCTGGCCCATAATGTGCCGCAGATCTGGGTCTGTACAGTTTGTGGTTGGACATGTCTTATAAGTGAGTATGTATGGTGTAAAGTACAGATTATAATTAAAATGTGATAAAAAGTAACTTAAATTGAAATGAAACAAAAACTTTAACATACATATTTTCTGGGAGACATGTATTTTTGGAGTTGTCTTCAGGGGCTGAAAATCATAATGTAATTGTGTCCCTAAGTCCCAAAACAAAGTCTGTCAAAATTATGCAGAATTTTGATTTTCACTAATTTACTTCAGAAAACATGGTTTCCAATTTGCCAGTTTATTTTTCCCAAAAATGAATGACTGATACCTATTCTCTGAAGGGAAGAAATATTTCATGCAAAGTTGTGTAGAAATTATATAGTGTACAGACCCTGTATGAAGCAGTACTGATTTTGCATTGATTCATTATGGTAATGGTGGTTAAGGAGAGTTGGTACTAATTTGGTAATGGCCGGTAGATGAATCATCTTTGAATTCATGTGAATGAGTGTAGTGAAAATACACCAGTATTCTTTATGCATGTAAATGGATACAGTTGATACAGTCAAGTCATTCTAAGCATGTCTTTCCTTTAAGCACAGCTATCAGAATGATATTGTTTCCAACACATACATTATTTCTTTCCTTTATTCTTTCCTTTATTCTTTCCTTTAGTCTTTTTTCTTCTTTTCTTGATGATCAAAGACATTAAATTTCTTAAAACTGACCTCTACCATCTGGTAAATAAATTGCACATACGCCAATGGCCTGCTTATAATAATATTGGAAAATTTTGTGTATAAGCATTTTACCAAGGAGTTGATTGCTGCATATATTATTAGATATATGATATCAGAGCTGTGTAAATAAAAGTTTTGTTTCTTTAAAAAGAAAGAAAATTAATTTTTGCTTCATGACTGTTTCAAATTCTGTACATCTTACCAGGAAGTTGGTAAAAGAATAGGTTTGTTCTTGACTGGGAAATCCCTTTAATTGTGCCAAACAATGATCATAGTTGTGGAAAAATCAGGAATGTTTGGCTAGCACTTGATGACGGAAAAAACCCACAAGTAAGTTGTAATTGAAGTGATCATGAGTTAAATTTATGGAATTCTTACCAAAGCTTTTGAAGGTATGGATGAATTTTTTTATTTTTGCTTTAAACAAATTTGTATAGTCAATCCAAGTGCTCAGGTTATCAGACTAGTCAAATAGACTGTTTACCCTTGGGTCTGCTTTATGTCAGTAACTTTTTTTAAGCAGAAGACAAGAAAATCAGTCTGGCCTCACACTGTGTCATCACACTGTGTCATCACAGTTGTGATGTGTGATCTTGGTAAATGTTGGATAAAAATGAAAAGCTTATCTTCCCCAGTTCCTTTTCTGATATGTAATGTTAACAAATATGTATTTTGATATATCTTAGCTTTTTTTTGATCAGTCACATTTTCAGTTCAGATTCTCATGCTCCAGGCATTTACTATGCATTCAATATACAGTCTGTAGTTGGATTACATTGAAAGTACCATATATGTTACGGCACCAACCAGTAGTCCAATAAATCAGCCTGTATTGATACTGATGGAAGAAGGTTGAAATCTGATGTCACCCATTCATTAAATCATACTGTTGGTGCAGACAAAATTGTCCTTTACACATCAGAGTAAATTTTAGACATCTGCCAGTATTTCTTGAAGTTCTTGAGTTATGATTCGATGATGGATCGATTTGGCAATATATACAAAATATTTTCTTGTCAAATCCTATGACTGCTCCGGTGGCCTAGTGGTTAGAGCATCTGCCCTGGATGCGGGAGGTCATGGGTTCGATCCCCAGCCAAGTCATACCAAAGACTTACAAAAATGGTACTAGCAGCTTCCTCACTTGGCGCTCAGCATTACGTGGTTAGTGTTAGGACTGGTTGGCCTGGTGGTAGGATAATGTGACTGGGTGGGACATCACGCTACATGTCTGCAACATGATGCCCCAGTGCTAGACATCACTAAAAACTGCCACACTGCAGACATCATAGCAATATGACTGAAAAATTGTTAAAGCTACGTTAAAAATCCAAATCACACACACGCACTCAAATCCTATGTTTGATAACTTGTAAATCCATGTGGAAAAACACAACCCTACTTCCTGTGGTCATTTTGAATTTTGTGGCAACATATGACCATTCCATCAGATATAGGAACCAATCAAATGCAACTTCTCATTTGCTCATTTGAAAATTTCAGTTGCTTTGGTCATGTGACTCACTTGAACCTCCCTGGATTTTGTAAATCAATATTTCCAATGATAGAATGAGCAGAAGTCACATCAGAGTGGTTACTGCATCCTAGAGAACAGCAATATATAGCCACCAAATCTGAAATGGCCACAGCAAAGGATATGTGGATTTACAACTTGTCAAACATAAAAATTGATCAAGAAATATTCTGTATGTATCACCAAAATGATTCTTCAACAAACTATATCTTTAAAGCCATAAGAAATACTAGTAGAAGTCAAAAATTTACTACGATGTGCTGCGGCCACATACATCGGCACCAGTTGCATGACTAATGAATAGTGATATCAGACCCATCAGTACAGGTTTATTGTTTTATTGGAGTACAACCAGACATAAGCCGGGCTTGGGGAAAACCATTCATGCTTTGGTTCAGACTGCCTAAAAATTGGCATTGCTGAGGAAACCTTAACCACTTACTCTTTCCTGGACAGAGTAGATGAAAATTTGCACCTTGAGAATATCGTGCGCTGTAGTTCATGCATATCTCAATTTTTGATTATTTTGGCCCATCTTGCCTACTTGTCAGCCCAGAATATGTCAGTATAGAAGCTGACATTTAACACAGGCACAAGATGCAAACTTGATAATAAAATGGGTTTAAATCATAAAAATATTATGTTCATTGTGTAGACTGACACCAGGTTAAAAAGCCTGTCAGTACCATGCTTGCATCAGGTGTCAGTGACTTACATAATAAGAGTGTAACTGGTTAGTGATAAGTGTTTGTACTGTGTTAAGTGTTTGTACTGTGATAAGTGTTTGTACTGTGTTAAGTGATGATGGACATTTTCCTTAAGACCATCATCAGTGGATATTTTTAAAAATTCAGTCCTTCATTTTATACAAAGGCAATTTTTAATGGCTTCTTTTCACAATTTAAAAGAAACCTTTTCTAAAAATCTTGTTCATATCAACATATGCAGTGAACATTTGTATTCTGTAAATTAAAATGACTTGTATGCAAATTCAAAGGAATTTCAGTAGGTATATTAACTTATTTCTAGCAGTATATCCTGTGATTTAGTACAAAGTCATATGTCTAATTGAAATGTTATGTGAGAGTCTCAAAATGGCAAAAGTTTTTGATTTTAAAAATGCTAATTTTCTGAGCCAAAATATTTTGGATTTCGTTCAGTAAGGTGGTAAGTTAACCTGAAAAAAAATCAATTTCAATAGGGAAAAAAATGGAAATTTTCGTTACAAACAGAATGAGAATCCTTTATACAATGAATTGATTTTTGTCTTAAAAATTTTAAAACTGCTTCAGTGTTGTGAAATACTTTTTAAATTATTTGCATTGTTTTTTGGTTTTATTCATCTTCATAGAAAATGGAAACCTTGTTGGGCAGTTGCAATTAAATATTGAAATTGTTGGGAATATTTTATTTGGAATAGTGATCATAATTACATTTATGTAAAAATATAATATTTGACTATGTTTGTCCTTGATAAGTTTGATAATATAACGTTAATTTACATTTCATTTGTGCACTAGTTAAAGCAGCTTTTGAGAAGGTTGAACCAGAAATTGACTCTTCTTTATTTACACCGACTATTCTAATATGTTTAACCAATTTAGCTACTGAGATGTCTTGTGTTTCTGTGCCATTTGACTTGCAGTATTTGATTTCTATGGTTATTCTGTGTTGCAGAAGTATATGTCTTTGGCTTCAAACACCATCTCTTCAAAGTCACAACATTCATTCTTATGATTTCAGTGACTTTTTTGGCACAGAATATTTATCAAATAAAAAAGAACAATTAAAGAAGAATATTCAGATAGTTTTTTTTTCTAATTAGTATTTGTTACCGATATGATACATACTCTTTATACTTGGCAAAATATGTGGAGTGAAAACTCACACACTTCATAATATGAAAACCCATTATTATTATGGGTTGCATCCCTCATGTAAACAAATCTCAGAGAAGATGTTGCACTGGGCCAGTCAGGTATAGGACACACATACTAGTACCTGACTCATACATACCTCCTGAAGAGTCAATGTCCATGGTCAGTGGAATATTTTCTTGTCAAGTGTATATTGACTTTCTTCCTTTGAGAAATTTTTTTGAAAAAGAGAACTCAGTTAAAGAACTTAATGATGGTGCACCACCTGTCAGAATCTTGGACTTTTTGAGTGAATGCAATTTATATAAATAATTTTGACCCTGTATTATAAGGATTTTATTGATTTTATCTTTGTATTTTATTTTATATACCTTCTACAGAATTTTAACATGTTTACCTTCTATGTTTTTATTTTGTATACATTCTACAGAATTTTAACATGTTTACCTTCTATCTTTATTTTTTTTACTTCATGTTTACATGTATTTTGGAAGGGTTTATCTTCCTAGAGTTGTTTGTGCATTTCCTTATATTTACATTTTTAGACTTTTATGTTTAATGGGCACTGCATAACCTTTTTGTGCTGACATGCCATCAGACTCAAATGCATGCATTCATACTATTGTCAGCCAAAGGAAAAGATGCAGGGGACAGAGTTGACCGCCACCAATGGAAGACCATGCTTCTTACAATGAATGACACCACAAAGTTTGTAGACATGTTGCATAATGTACCCTGGGAAGAGGGACTTCCTGAAGATGTTCTTAGAGGTAAAGGATGATGAATAAATATGTAAATACATTTACAAGGGTCACCTATAATACAGACAATCACAGATCTGAACTAAATTTAAAAAGTTGCCAAGTAATGCATGAAATTGGACCAAATTTTAAGATTTTTACTGACTGATCTTGCTTTTTTGTTTTATATCATATCCATTTCCTTCGAGTTTTCTTATAGTATGACTAGTTTTGATAACGAAGTACATTTTGCATTTATTTAAATGTTTAAATGCAAGTTATGTTAAGGTGGTACAAAACTATAATGCCAAAGTGAAGAGCTTAATGTTATTTTGATTAAAATTAGTTCAAGATTGGGATACATGTTGTATTGAGACCTATGGTACATATTATCAGTAATGATACACAGCCCTAAAGAAAATATCAAACACTGGAATGACATTAAGAAAGTATCAAACACTGGAATGGCAGTCATTTACCCATGCACATGATAAAATTTGAGATTGAACCCAGGACTACAGTTATGTCATTGCTGTGATTTGGTTACTTGATGTGAAAGGTCATGGTCATACAGACCCAAAGAAATTTTTTGCTATAGCTTCACTTTTGCTCTTTTTACCCACCCAGGTACATTCAGATTCATTGATTGGTTGTACTGTAAGCCATAAACATACCTAATACAAACAGTTCTCCTGCAGATGTATTTTGTATTGTCTGTGCTACTTGTAATTATTAATACCATAATTTCATTTGTTGTACAGCTGTAGAGAGCTACCTTGCACATGGAAAAGATGGAGAACTGGGAGTCACAGGAGAAGGATCTTTGTTGGAAAATGCACAAGGTGATAAATAAACAGGAAAACAGTCCAAACTAAAATCAGTCCCAGTTTAAAACTGCATATACCAAATGAATTTCACTGTGATTATTATGCTGAAAGTAGATGCAATAATTGATCAAATCAAAACCTTAAAAATCTTTCAAAGTAAACATCTTTATGCCATAAGAGTAGATTTTACCTAGTCTAAGATTTCTTTATAAAATTTGTGTTACTGTTGATTCAGTGCTGTTCTCTTTATTCTTACACATTTTGTAGGTATTAGACTAGTTATACATTTAGCATTCAAAGCATGTCTTCCTTCAAGACAATATTTAGGGTATATGATAGCATAGTTTCATGTAACAGGGATAGGTACTTTTGGCATTTTTTACCTTGTGTGACACATGTCTCAATTTTCATCCAGATTTTTAAGAGAGCAAAAGTCTAAATAAAAAACCACATGCCACTGAGCTTCAACATATTGGATTACTGAAGATTCTTCTGTCTGCATGTTATTATTTCATGTAGGTCCTTCAATTTCAATATATACTCTGTCAGTCTGTCACACAATACACGCTATTATTTTGTGTAGGTCTTTCTAGGCTTAATATAATTACTGTCAGTCTGTCACACAATACATGCTGTAATGTCATGTTGGTCTTTCTAGTCCTAATATTCTCTGTTAGTCTGTCACACAATACATGGTATTATTTCATGTAGGTCTTTCTAGTCTTAATATATACTGCATCAGTCTGTCACACAATACATGCTATTTATTCATTTAGGTCTTTCTAGTCTTAATATATACTGTGTCAGTCTGTCACACAATACATGCTATTATTTCATGTAGGTCTTTCTAGTCTTAATATATACTGTGTCAGTCTGTCACACAATACATGCTATTATTTCATGTAGGTCTTTCTAGTCTTAATATATAATGTGTCAGTCTGTCACACAATATATGCTATTAATTCATGTAGGTCCTTCAAGTCTCAAAATGTACTCTGTCAGTCTGTGACACAATACATGCTATTATTACATGTACCAGTAGGTTTTTCTAGTCTTAATATATACAGTGTCAGTCTGTCACATAATACATGCTATTATTTCATAAAAAGACAGGTAATTTTTGCATCTTTTCACATTAAGCTAAAACATTTTTCCCGAGTGAGATCACAGAAATTACATAATGATAGATATCTTAGGAATAGGCAAGGTTCTATCAAGCAGTCTGAATCCCATAATGGGATCATACAAATTTTGGTCCAGATTCTGACGAAAATTTCAAAATCATATGGTAGTCCATTGGTCTGACAGGATCTTTCCTTAGTGGTCCCAATTAAATTCAGCATCCCTGAGAGGGCATTTCTTTAATATGTAGCTTATAACACTGAGATTTACTTTAGTCCATGTTATGATTTGTTAATAACAATTCTCCTTTGTGAAAATGGTTGCCCAAACCCTGCATTCTGGTTGCCTCTGAGTCCTGTTACAGGTTTGAAATATAGTGTAAGCTTTATTTTCAATGCTTACCAGCAGGTTTCAGTCTGATTTTTTAGGCCTATATTCATTATTTCAGATTTGTCAACCAATTCTCAGTGAGGCATTTCATTTTTCAGATGTGGCAATCAAGGCCGTCAAGAGATCCTCATCACCAAATGCCACCAAAGGAATAACAATTGCTGGTGCCAAATACTCAAGTGAGGACTGTGCTGTTCTGGTGCAGTACACCATTGCTATAGTGGAGTACACAAGAAGGTGTGGTCCCCTGAAAGCTGCACGGGAACGCCTTCATGAGCTTAAACGAGAGATTGAGGAAAATGAGAGATTACAGAAAGAAAGAGATGAAGAGGTGAGAACAGTTAGTTAATATGTCTTAAGAATAAGCTTGTATCGCAGATTTTGTCACCAATTATTTCAGGAAGGAATTATTTTAATTCAACACCTTTTGTATTTGATCACCATTTCTGGAGAGTGGAAAGGATTGCACTGTAATTTTGAATTTATATTAAAATAACAATCTGCACCATATGTTTTCTTTTGATACTTCACACCAAATATTGAGTTTTGTGCTAATAGTTGCACTACAAGGTGATGAGGCACAAAATTATGTTTCTATCACAAATCCCATATTTAGTTTCCTTGTGTATGAAAAATTGTATATCAGGTTTATAATTCAATTGATACATAATGCACAGCCACCCTTTATATATATTTTTATAGTGATAATATACAACCGGTATAGCCAATTTTCATAAACTTTTTCTTTCCCCTGCTCATCTCTTATGAGAAAGAATAAGCACAGGGTGTACATAAAAGGGAAATGCAACTGGAAAATTTTGATTGTTTTAAAAATTGAAAAGAAAACAAAATAATGGAAAAGGTATCTTTGTACAATTATACATAATGGATTTAGATACTTTAAACTTGTATTATTTGATGTGCTGATACACATAAAGCATTTTAAATATATTCTCTATTATTTTTAACTGGATTAACTGTGTAGTTCAGAAATACTTATTCTTTTAACTATGATTTGCAGCTCAAGCTTAAATGAATATAGGCATGATCATTAAAGTCTTTGTGCTAAAAATAGCATTTTTGTAACAAAGTCACTAATTGAGACAAATCTTTTGTTACATGTCTGGAAGTTGAACTTGAATAAGTCCTATGAAACTTAATTTTCTATATTTATCTAATGATATGGTTTGTGATAAACCTTCATCCATTTATGTTAAAGATATGAGTGAATGCTGTGAAATAACAATTGATTTATCATATTTTGCCCTATTTTTACACCATAGGTTAAACATAGAGATCATAAAGAAGAGGTAATAATTGGTGTTAATGTGGTTGAATGACTAGGACTGTGATATAAGCTTTCTAATACAGTTTTATTGTCTATGTTGACTTGTAATAGGATCATGGCTTGTTTATTGTGCCCATTGTATCTTTCAACATGTAATGGCTATTGTATTAATGAAGCTGTTAGTGTATGGCATTTTCAGAATTTCTATGAATAAAGGCAGTTTTCAGTTCAAAATTTATTTCCCCTGGAAGAGGATTTTCACAAACATCAGGATCAACTTCGTAAAGCAATTCATAAATCATTTAATATGTGTTCCGTTCATGTTTGCTTTTCAGCTCACATCTTATTGTTTTTCACCTGGTGTGGCATAAATGTTTACTGATTATGTATTTTTTGCCTTATTTCATTGTTTACTTTTATTTTTGCTCTTTTAGAATGAAATGGAAATAGTTTGTTCAAAGTCAGATTTTCCATTTCCAAGTTTTGAGGTGCATTTGTACCATGTATTATTTAAAATGTGCTTTAATAAAAATAGCAAATGACTGTAATGCAAGACAGCATTGAATTTCAGATAAATAAAACAGCAAATGCCTGTAATGCAAAAGATAGCATTGAATTTCAGATAAATAAAATAGCAAATGACTGTAATGAAAAAGATAGCATTGAATTTCATATAAATAAAAATAGCAAATGACTATAATGCAAATGACAGCATTGAATTTCTGATAAATAAAATAGCAAATTGACTATAATGCAAATTACAGCATTGAATTTCAGATAAATAAAATAGCAAATGACTGTAATGCAAGACAACATTGAATTTCAGATAAATAAAACAGCAAATGACTATAATGCAAATTACAGCATTGAATTTCTGATAGTAAAATAGCAAATGCACATAATGCAAGACAGCATTGAATTTCTGATAAATAAATAGCAAATGACTATAATGCAAATAACAGCATTGAATTTCAGATAAATAAAATAGCAAATGCCTATAATGCAAATGAAAGCATTGAATTTCAGATAAATAAAACAGCAAATGACTATAATGCAAATGATAGCATTGAATTTCAGATAAATAAAACAGCAAATGACTATAATGCAAATGACAACATTTAATTTCAGGTAAATAAAATAGCAAATTCCTACAATGAAAAAAATAGCAATTGAATTTCTGATAAATAAAATAGCACATGACTGTAATGCAAATGACAAGCATTGAATTTCAGTTAAACAAAATAGCAAATGACTATAATGCAAATGACAGCATTCAATTTCAGATAAATAAGACAGCAAATGACTATAATGCAAATGACAGCATTCAATTTCAGATAAATAAGACAGCAAATGACTATAATGCAAATGACAGCATTGAATTTCAGATAAATAAGACAGCAAATGACTATAATGCAAATGACAGCATTGAATTTCAGATAAATAAAACAGCATATGAATATAATGCAAAAGACATCATTGAATTTCAGATAAGTAAAACAGCAAATGACTATAATGCAAGTGACAGCTTGAATTTTTGATAAATAGAAATATAACTGCAACAGCGGTAAATGTAAAAATATAGATGTAGAGTAGTTATCAGTAAAGTAGTTTCTATTTTGAATTTCATGGAAATAAAGGTTTATAGATGCAACCACTGATGATGTCATCATCACATCAAAGGCAGTTAGTTTTGTCTTCCTTGACAAGAATGTTATCAGCCTAAAAGGGGTGAATCATTCCATGTCATTGTAAAGAATTATGGATTATCATAGATAAGGGCTTTTGACAATGAAATTCTGTTGAAGCCTGAAAGTTGTCGATTTTCAAAATGTATTGATGATATTTGTGTGCATTTTGTTCCATTTTAATTCATCCTTTCTGCATTCTGAGTTTTACATGTTTGCTTTCCATTTTACATAATCATTTAATTTGTGTTCATGGTGCATTCTATTTGCATTTAGTCCTTGTTCATTTTCCATTCATTCTTCATTTGCTGTGTGTTCCATTTTCGCTTCACCAGTAAGATTACATGTTCCATGGTCAGTATTTTTAGAGCCAGCTACAGCAATGCTAACCATTTTCCATTTAGCTTTCTTGCACAATGACTAAAACTCTCCAATACGGTTCTGTGAATAACCATAGTAGTCAATTATATCAAGAAAAGTCATTATAAAAGATTATAATGTTATATGAAAGTTCAGTTGTCCCCTCTTCAGAGGGTTCTTTTAAGAAAGACCATTCTTAATCAGTGACTGCATTACCCTACATCAAAAAGTATAATTTCACATTTTTCCCCCTCACAAATAAAAACCATTCTTTCTAAAATGTCACATTTTCATGACAGAATATTTTTTCAAATGAGGCAACATATACATATATCAGTTAATAGAAAAATAATTTGTATGTTGATCAGTACAGTTGAGATAGTGACTGCTATGATTTCTGCAATTTAAAAATATTTCGATTTGATTAATGTACTTTTCTTATAAAATTGTATTCCCTCAGCCACAATAAATGTATGTCTTTTGATCTGTAGTAGGAAACCAATTTTAGAGAGAGCAGGTAAACTATAGATACCAAGTTTATTATACAGAATCTTTTTTGTTCAGTCTTTCGCTCATCTGGCTGTAAGATCAAGTTAGCTTATGGTAATGCACTTTGGCCATTATTCGTCATCAATATCCATCATCCATCAACAAATGCTATTTTTTTTTTTTTTCATCTCACAAATGCTGACCCATTTCACACAGACTTGACAGTGTACATTGTGGCTTGAAGACCTTTTTCAAGTTGATACAAATAATGTTGATCCGCCACCAGATATGAATAACTTTACTAAAAATAGAAAATCTCACTTCTCAGAATCTTCTGAACAGAATCAGACTACATTGGACAGAAAGCATACTAGAATGAAGGCCTTTCAGGTTTGTGCCAATGCATATTCACCATTAAATATGAGTGCCAAAAATATAGATAGAAAAACATTCAAACAGCTTCTTGCTATAAACCCCTGAATAGGAATTAGAATAAATTTAATAGAAAGCACCCTGGCATCAAGGCTTTTCAAGTTTTGTACAAACGATGCTAATGTGTGATGAAATATGGCTACAGATGTAAAAAATATAAAAGCCTCAAATAGATTTTCAAAAACTGATGAAGAGAACTGAACTAAATTTAAAAGAAATCATTCTGATATGGAATCCTTTCAGATTTGTTGAAATGATGCTGTTCTGCCATCAAATATGAATGTCTGTACTAAAATGTGTAGATATGCCAGTGGCTTTCTCTAACCTTTAGATGACTTCATAAAACTCACTGAACATAATTGGACCAAATTAGAAAGCATACTGGCATAAAGACATTTCAATTTTTTTATAAAAAAATGATTCACTTTTACTCAAAACATAAAAAAGCTGCATATGGCATCTTCTCACAGACCATAGAACAGAATGTGACTAAATATGACAGAAAGCATCCAAGGATGGAATCTGCAGTTAAATATGGCCACTGTTACTAAAAACAGCAAAATGTCTGCAAGCATTTTGCTTTGATATTTTTTTATCCAAGAACCCAAGCATTTTGCTTTTCAATAGTTATCAGCAGGCTCACTTGGGCATCATGTTCTTTATTGTAGTTATTTTTGTGTTGTGCAGATGACATGTATAAAATTGTTAGACATGAATAATTCAGTAAAATGTCTAACATTATATTGTTTTTATTTAGAAACATTGAAAATGCCAATAATAAGCAGCTAAATATATGCTTGCAATATATAGGGTCAGTTGCATGCAGCTTAGAAGTAGGCCAGGCCCTGTATTCTTAAAACCTTTTGCCTTGAAATTCAAGTATAAGCTCAGACTAAAAAAATCAATTAGAATACTTCAAGTACATTTATGTCAAATGTCATTGACCAGATTATTAGAGGTACCAGATTTAGGAAGATTCTGAAATTTCAGTTTTTATTATCTTGGCTTGAAAATTGAGAGGGGGATATAGTATGTTTCAATTTTGTTCATGAATTCATTTCTTTGGTTGTGTGTTTCTTCATTCATTCATTTGTTGTATCTCAGTATCTTAGACCTTATTTCACCTACACTGTTGAAACTTGGTATATGGATGCATCTTAAGACTATTGCAGCTACACCAAGCCATATCACAGTAACCTAATTTTCTGGCTTGCATAACTTGATTCACTTATCTGTTATTTACACCCTCAATATCTTGGACCCTATTTTACTGGCAATTATTAAAAGAGAGTAAATTGACCATAAGAAAAATAGGTCACAGTGGCCAAAATATCACACTTGAGTAATTTGTATCTTCAACTTTATGCTCATTACACTTTCAGTATCTTGGACCCTATTATATCTAAACTAAAAAAATGGTGAGATGTATCTCATGCCCAGTAACTCAGTCATACAAAAAGAAGGTTTGATATATATATATATATATATATATATATATATATATATATATATATATATATATATATATATATATATATATATATATATTATTGTAAAAGACTTCCCCTTTGTGGCTGGTACATGAATTTAATTACCAGACTCATGGTGTGTATGCAACATCCAAGAAAATATTAAATTGCTTCTTTAGCTTGAATGTGTTATATAAATTCATTAAAGAGGCCCCAAAACTGCTATAAAATTGTTTGAATATGCATCAGGAGCACTAAATAAATTAACTTTGTTAGGGATTGCATTGGAGTAAGCACAGTAAAAACTTGGCAAATAATATAATAAAATAACCGAAATGTCATTGTATGATATTGTACAAGAAAACTTTAAATAACATTGAGTCACCAGTGAAACTTTCAGTGCAGATAGCGAAACATCCAGAGAACACATCTGAAATATCCAGCAAATACAGCAAATATCTCTGCAGTTAGAGAAATGTCCTCAGCTTTAATATACAGATGGCATCCACAATTACCAGCCTTGAGAAGAAATGTGAAGAATGGTATGACAATGCAGAAGCAAGACAGCTGGCCCTGTGTGATAAGTTTATCAAAGATATATCCAAACATAAAAAAATACAAATTATAGAGCATGCTTATAAGTGGTAGCAAACTACATTTGTCATTATTGGATAGAGCTGTAGAAAGAATTGTTGTTTGTGTAAAATTGACCACAGTGCATTGACCTATTACAGCTGTACTGATGAAAATAGGCATATAGATGCATTTCAAAGAGAGTAACTCATTCATTCCAAAGTAGGTCACAGTCACCTAAATTTTAATTTTTAGCTATTTGTTCATTACACCCTAAGTATCATGAGCTGTAATTAACCTACAGTCGTAAAAGTTAAATATTTGGATGCATCTCGGTAAACTCAATCGTACTGAGAGACAAGTTCACAGGGATCTAAATTTCCAGGTTGATTAACCTATGCATTTTCAGTTATCATTAATTACTACCTAAATCGTCAGATGCAGGAGGTTGTGGGTTCAAATCCCAGCCGAATCATACCAGAGACTTAAAAAATGGTACCAACAGCTGCCTCGCTAGGCACTCAGCATTAAGAGGTTAGTATTAGGACTGGTCAGCCTGGTGTCCGGATAATGTCACTGTGTAGGACATGATGCTACATGTCTGCTACATGATGCCCCAGTGCTAGGCATCACTATCAACTGCCACACTGCAGACATTTTAGCGATATGACTGAAAGATTGTTAAAGCTATGCTAAATATCTAAATCACACACATGCATACTACCTAAATATACTGAACCCAGTTTCACCTACACACCTGGAAATTTTATGTCTGAATGCATCTCAAAAATAGTAACTCAACCATACAAAAACTTGGTCAGTGTAACCTTATTTTCATGCATTTGTTTATCTTATACCTCTGTAACTCTATTACACTTAGAGTGATCAAACCTTGTTTTGACCCTACATTGACATTACATTATATGTTGATGCATTTTAACACATACTTTATCACAGTGAAATATCCCTCCTACACATGGTACCTTGCAACCAGAGATAAAGGGTTTGAATATTGTCCAGACATGCCTGTGTCACTGTCATGGCATATCTTTATGCAAGGTTGTCAGAACTATCATTCCTTTAAATCAACTTTCCATATCAGTCTCTTTGTTGATGGCTACTCTAATGCACTCCTGTTGGGGAAGGAATTAATGTTCATTAGGAAATAACTTGTTTAGTTTAATTTAGCTTAAAACTGGTGAATGTTCAAATTTGGGGACCTTTAGATTCACTATGAGTTCCAAGAATACAGGGCTGAATTATTTCTTTCATAGCATGTAAAATTTTATATTCTTTTTCTCTCTAGTTGCATAGAAGCATGAAAATATTATTCACACAAATCAGTTTCAACCACTATATGAGCACAATCCCTCAGTGTGTATATGTATATATAGAAAATGCATATATATTTCACTGAGTATGATGTAACTTTATATATTACTTTTAGAACCATTCAGTCCATCATGCATTGTGAATCACACTTCTCAGTACCTACAGTTTCATATATCTTGCATGTATCCTTTATGAAACCTCAATTCTCTGCCTCTTGTCAGATTATTTGATTGTTCCATTGTCTGTGTATGTATATGCACACCTGTCATAACTGCTTGCTTTCAATATTTACTTGCACACCCTTTAAAGATAACGTAGATTCATACTACATCTACCTCATGTTTACATTTATTTGGATCCCATTATACTATATATGTATACAGTAGTCCCTCACTATAAGCATTTCAGTACAACGCAGTCCCTGATATAACATGGGCATTGTCATGGATCCCATTATACTATATGTATACAGTAGTCCCTCACTATAGGCATTTCAGTACAACGCAGTCCCTGATATAACATGGGCATTGTCATGGATCCCATTATACTATATGTATACAGTAGTCCCTCACTATAGGCATTTCAGTACAACGCAGTCCCTGATATAACATGGGTATTGTCATGGATCCCATTCTACTATATGTATACAGTAGCCCCTCACTATAGGCATTTCAGTACAACGCAGTCCCTGATATAACATGGGTATTGTCATGGATCCCATTATACTATATGTATACAGTAGTCCCTCACTATAAGCATTTCAGTACAAGGCAGTCCCTGAAATAACATGGATATGGTCATGGATTCCATTCTACTATATGTATACAGTAGTCCCTCACTATTAGCATTTCAGTACAATGCAGTGATATAACATGGATATGGTCATGGATTCCATTCTACTATATGTATACAGTAGTCCCTCACTATGTCCCTCACTATAAGCATCTCAGTACAACGCAGTCCCTGATATAACATGGGTATTGTCATGGATCCCATTATACTATACGTATACAGTGATTTGTAACTGTAAAGCAACACATTACAACACAGTCCTTGATACAACATGAGCATAGTCATGGATCGCATCATACTTTATGTATACAGTAGTCCCTCACTAGAAGTGTCTCAGTACAGCACAGTCCTTGATACAACATATATATGGTCATGGATCCCATTATTAGACCTTTTCAATAAGTGTTGTAGTCTTCCCCTGGTAGGAACTCTTTCGTGCATCTTTTGCGCATGTGTTAACTTCCACTTCTGCTTCTGCAGGCTGTGTTTCAGCTATCTGCTATGAATATATTCTTGATGACTTTACTTTCGTAATTTCTGTGGCAACAATTTTGAGTTTTAAAAACATCTGCCTATATAAAAACAGGTTTACAACTAATTTAGTAAACAATATGTGTTCATGTCAATTGCAATCTTAATCTAACAAATTTAAACTCTTTAGTTTATATTGTTGATTAACCTTATATTCAAATCTATTGAGTCCATAAGTGACTTAAATGTCCCCTTATGTTATTAATTTGACAATCACTTTCTTATCATCGTTGACCAACTTTACAAAGAAATACATCTAAGCACATGGTTGTGTACATTTTAGGATCAATTCCTTTCAAATAGAAAGAATTTAGGTTTTCTACCATAATATCCCACAGTTCTAAATCAGATGGAATGCATTGAATAGATGGTGGTTGCTTCAAGATCCAAACCACAAAATCACACCAGTTCTTGTCTGTTATGGCCGATTGTCCTTGCACTTGAAAAAATATTCCTGCTTCTTGTTTAAGATTACATCACACTTGAGGTCTAATGTACAAAAGAAATATAATTATGGGTATCACCCAACCTGAAAAAGAGTAAAACGAGAGTCAAGAAAAAGAACTCATGTACAACATTAAGGTCCTCCACTATTATAAATGCATAATTAGTTGTATATTGTAATAATTTTTGGAATTTAATTAGGAGGGGTGGGGTATATTGTGAAGGTAAAGCCATACATTTATTCTCTTATCGAAGGTATTTTTCAAGCGAAACTAATGAGATAGGACACACTTTTGTCATTACTTTTTAACAATTTATTGGGATACTTTTTTTTCCTTGGAAATCAGATGTATAAATACCGCAACAAAAAGTACAGGATATGTAGATTTTTATTTTTAGGCCAATTTGAGGAGATAGGAAAATTAATGTCTTTCTCTTCACTCTTCAGCTGTCACTTTGCCTTCATTGTCAAAACTAAACTCAAACATCATTGTCTGTAAATTCTGGAATGTTACACTGATCTCTGGTCCAATTATTCATTGACAAAATAAAATTCTCATCTTGTAGGCCCAACACTGTAATCCCCCATTTGCTCGTTTGAAAAATTCTTCCTTTCCCACTAATATTCTATGCATGTTCTCTTAGGTAAGATTTAAGTTCCAGGATTTTACACCTTTCTAAAGCATCATTGTTTAAAAAGTGATTTGTAACACCATATAATCAAAGTCGATAAAGGCATCAACCAGAAGTTGATTAATTGATGACAGCAACCCCTATCTAAGGGAAATAATTAACTTATTGAAAAGGTCTATACTGGTAGAATTACATTTTTTAAGATGAGTACATGTATAAGGTGACCTCCCTTGGATCACCATACACTTTTATATCTCTCTGAATGGCATTATAATTTGGGAGCACTGCTGTACTTAATTTTGTGCATTCATTACCTCCAGTAAATTTTCTAGTGTAACAACTTGGAAATGTTGATAATAAAATATACATTGATCAATTTTAGAAAATATATACCTTATCTGTGCATGCCTGTGAAAATAACTGTGTGCACATAATACACTAATACATATTGTTATGAGTCTTGTAACCCACAATGAAGTAACATAATGTTGACATTAACTGTTTGGAACACTGTTAAGTTCTTTTTTATGATTGCATTGATTCAGATAATTTGTATCCAAGTATGAGCATTGGGATAGCCAATCAACATCTAGATAATCATTCTCTTTTAGGGTTCAGTAAATTTTAAATGAAATGGTAACCCACTGAACTATTAAACTAAGCATGATTTAAATTCAGTAACCCAGAGAAGGCACTTTGAAATAAATTTGTTAGCTTTAACTTCAGAGCTTATTTCCATGTTAAGAGTCATTATAAATTATTTATACTGTGTGTGATATTGTTGTAGTTATGTTTTTGACAACTGTTCAACAAATCACAGTATTTTAAAGTGGCCAACTGGGCCACTAGAATTCAACATGTTGTATCCCACACCAATTATTTTGGTAGCTACTGAGCTCCAGGCACAATATTTGTAGCATCATAACAACACTGAGATTTCAGATTGTAGATTCTGCAATTTCATTGTATATTTTAATGAACTGTTAATTTGTATTGAAATAAACTGTTGTGCTTTTTCCCTCGGTTTACCATTTTAACCAGTGCTTGTAGAAAAATCTTAAGTTCTTCTTTGGGGAATTTTCTCAATACTTGAGGCATCCCAGATTAACCTCATATTCTTTTATAAATTATCAATTCCATCTACTGTATTTTTATATTAAGACTGGTTAGAAAATTGTGACAGTGGTAAAAGTGATATTATTGTATCATTAATTATTTAATCTTCATTAGTTTCAGTTGTTTTTCTTATAGGGTTAAAAATCCTTTTATATTTTACAGTTAATGAACTGGTTGTCTCTCTTTACATTTTATGAATTAGGTAGCTATGAAAAATATGGAAAGGTTAAGG